>BSBK01003932.1:0-309669 GCA_027943335.1 Chamaecyparis obtusa | reverse complement strand
CTATATATATATGTGTGTGTGTGTGTGTGTGTGTGTGTGTAGTTACATAATCAATTGTCATTATATTGATCACATAATAATGAATAGACATGTCCCATGTGTTGGAAAAATGGTCAGTGCTTCCCTCGGGATTCGTGACATGGCATAACCACCTCTTGTGTCTTTTATAAGTCTAGTGGTTGTATCTTGCATTAACATGTTGATCTTTTGCTGCAACGACAACCACTACTTGTAACAAGTGGTATCAGAGCTTGGTCACAAGTTTGAATCCCCTCGGGTAATGCTGATGTGGAGATTTATTGGAAAAATGGTTAGTGCTCCCCTCGGGATTTGTGACATAGCTTAACCGCCGCTTGTGTCTTCTATAAGTCTAGTGGTTGTATCGGGCATTAACAAGTCAATCTTTTGGTGCAACGACAACCACTACTTGTAACACCATGAAGGGACATGTCTCTCCTTGCCTCATCCTCAATATAAATGCAAGAGAGATTGTTGCATTTGAAAAATACATAAAACATAGGCAGTGTCATTACATTTGCAATGTTCCTAAAATTAACATGGTATCAAAGCCAAGATCCAAATCTAAGTAAATCAGAGATAATGATAAAGTAGATGCATATTATAATCAAAATATTGAACTGCTCTGAGTGGAAGATCTACCTATACATTGACGATGAAGAACCTCCATAGAGATCTATGTAACGCCCCACCAGGAAACCCAAAAGAAACTAACCTAAAACATGATACTAAGTTTGGTGAACAAATTTTATTTTTTCTAAAGTTAACATTCAAGATATATAATCACATGAAGCAATAACCATTATCTCACATAACACACATTATCAACACAGGCTACAACTCTAATGGGTCCCATGACGTAGTATTACTTACTAACATAACATAACAAATAACATCAACAAATGATTCCATAAAATAAATACAACCATTACATCGTATTGTGTACATTTCATGAACAATCATTAATTCTAATAAACATACATCCACTGCACATGTCGCAGGGTATGCATTAATCATTCTAACAACTAAATTACAATTATCTAGATTAGGTATCACATGCGATACTCTAATACAAGATTTACAATAAAGAATAAGTACATAAGAATATCATAGAAGAAGTAACATAAGGAATCCAACTGGAAGGACTCCATCAAGCACTAGCACCAGGACGTCGAATCTCGAATGGTAAAGAACCACTACCACCCGTCCGTGTAGAACCACAAAGGTCCACCCCACCATGCTGAGGAGATAACTTCAAACCCCAAACAGATAATCAAGTCCATACAGAAAACACCACTAGGAAAGGATTTTTGATAGCTTACTAACTCAAGGTCAACAAAAGTAGTGAAAGGTATGACTCACTAATCCAGAGGCAACCGACCTTGTAGGATAACTAGACTATGTGTAGGTAGGTGTCATCATGTACATCTAACCCTTGAGTCTCATCTTGGTAATCACTCTAGATTCTAGAACTCAAGTGACCATACATGGAATCAATGACTTCTCATACTGACGAAGCCATTAACTATGCCAGAACACGCACCCCAATAGGCAGCAAGCATCATCTCATCCTCATCTCAGTCTATACTAGCACTCAAGCATGGGAGAGGAAAACTATCTTATTAGGTTCATTTGTTTCCCTTAATATAATTAGGTTATCACTTGTTTACAATAACTTACAATAAGTGGTCAACAGCAGCCACTTGTGGGCCCCGGCGCTTATTGCAAGCCACCTCCTAACACATACCTAGGTAAACTACCCTAGGCTCATAGGTCTCTCCTAGATCAAATCAGGTATACAACTACGTAACCTCATATCCAAATTCATACAAAAGAACTAGATATAGTCACAGAGATACCACAAACAGAATACAATATAACATGAGCCCAATGGTCAAATAGAAATGATAATCAGACAGAGTGCACACACACACCATACATAACTGAAAAACACTACTGCCTAACACATACCCTAGCCTCTGTATTCTCCTAGGTCATCTAAAACCCGACATCCCATAATGTCAAAGAAGACACGAAGAATACACAATCACATCTCTTTGAACTAAAATAAAACCATAACTCAATATGTTTCATAATCATTACAAATGAATTCAAGAAAAATGTCTACTGGAGAGTTTTCACAATAATCATCTCTAATATTACCATAAGTAGTTCAGATAACCTAAGAAGTGTCAATTAATTCGTTATAACCAGGATGCCCAATTTTGATAGAAAATCATCAAAACTTTGTTCTATGAATGACAATAAATAAGTTGCAAGGTTAGAGTCTCATTTCTCTATTTTTGACATTCCTATGATCGAATGATTAAAACAAAATTGAGAAAACTATATATATCCCAATTACCCTTGACAAAAATCCTCTAACAAGATTGCGCTTATGACAAATAAGAAATTCCATTAACAAGAATTAACAATATTAAATGAAATTATATTATTTTACTTAAGCAAAACATAATAATAAAATTTTATTAATATTTGAATAGATCATATTAATAAAATTAAATTACTAATAAATTATAACCACCATAAATTCATATACAAACCATATATATATATATAAATGAAATTTAATCCCTTAACCAATTTTATATATATATATATATATATATATATATATATATATATATATATATATATATATATATATATATATATATATATATATATATATATATATATATATATATATATATAATGTAATAATTTATTAAAACTAACATATTAAAATTATTAATCTTAACAATACAAAATAATAATAATAAAACTATATAAAAAAAATGTCATAGTTGGGGGGGCCATGCCCGCACCCCAAAGCCCGCGTGGCCTGCCACGGTAGGCCGTGCACAGGCCTGCTGTTGTACACGGGAACCGTGTACAGCACCAGGTCTGTCACAATCTCCCGTGGAGACCAGTGTGCCAGCCGGTACAGGAAGGTACGCAGGGGGTGATTTGGTGGCCCCCACCTGCGACTTGCCCTTTTCAACTATTTTTTTTTTAATATTTTTTTTTCTTAAAACACCAATAACTTTTTCAAAGATGCAGTTTAATTATATTTTAATTTATATGTAAACATATATTTTAAAAGGTAACTCTGCATAAAATACCAAAGCTAAAGTATTTTTTTTTAATGATAAAGTCAACTTTCGAAAATGGAAATATACACAGACCTAAAATTTTATTCCCAGAAATGGAAATATAGACAGATCACAAATTTAACAGCATAATTTATTCTTTCTTCTAATCAGTGTTTTCTCTTCACATTGTTGAGTAGACATTCTACCAATTAAAAACAAAGAAAGTTAATTTTGTCTTTACTGGTTTTTTTTTTTTTTTACTGTGTATTTTAACAGAGAATGGGATTTTTACACAGCATGTATTTTTTCAACTCTAAATGAATTTTTGAGAACAACCCATTCAATCAAATCATTCATACTATAGAACATACTATAGAGTTTTAAATTTTTATTTTCTAAATGCCCTAGGATGAATTTTTCTCAAAAATTTCAGTAGCATAACATTTCTATGCCAAGTCACAATATAAAATCAATGGCATCAAACAAAGGGTTTCCTAATACCCATAATGAAATATAATTGAAAAACAGATTTGCATCCTCAAATCAAATCAAGCACAACTATATAATGAAAATTTTATAAATAAAATTACAAGAAGATTAAATCAATCCCCTACCTCAATCCAATGCAAGAAACTGAAATGGATTTGCCTATAGAATGCTAAATCTCCCAAATCTGAATATGTAGAGCTCAATCTTGCAACTCTGAATCACAGCATGTAGAATTCCAATACCAGATGCACACACATTTCACCCAGAAAAATTCTCACACCAAATTCTCAAGAACACAAGAAAGCACAAAATATTCCTAAAATGCTCCCTCTCCAAAATTGAAAATTCCAACAAAACCTGGTTATGCAAAAATGAATGCAAAATTTTCCAAATAGAAAATCAAACCCACCTATCATGCAAAACCCTAATGAGTCACCAGACAACTCCTATTCAAACTCCTCTTCTTGAGTTGAGGGAAAATACCAATATTTAATTATAAAATATATTATTCATGCACATCTCACATGGAACTCTATTTACAAGTTATCTTATGAAATCCAATTTCACATAAATAAATAAAGCACATGCAAAATAAAATTTCACATTTAAATTATTTAATAATTTATAACACAATTAAAACATGCACTAATTCTTCAACAATTTAATAAAAAACATATTAAATCAAAATTTAGCACAATTAATTAATTAAATTCAAATATTCTCATATTTGATTTTTTTTAATTAATTAATAATTATTCAACAACGTAAGAAAAACTTTAATCATTATTTTCCCACTATATAATTAATTAAAATAACCATAGCAAGAATAATCAAATCAAAGCAATAATTCAACAACATTCATGCATCATACAATCTCACAAGATGGGATCCACGAATTAGGTCAAACTAACCAAACTCGGGCAAGATAGTCAAATGACACTTTATCCATCAATTAGGATAAATAGGCTAAGGATTGGGTTTTGGGTCTGAATACTATCTCCCCTCTTTACCATGAGATGAATGTATGTGGGCACGCTCACTCCTACCAATTCAGGGAAGATGATGCCCTGTACCTGCAAACCTATCATCACCAAACAAAGCATTTACATACAACATATAACAAGCAATGATAGGGTACGGTCAGTCGTGTGGATCTCGACAAAGTGAGTAACTACACCTCCGCCCTCTACCATAAAGACACATAATGCAGATACATACATATGAACACCATACACATGCTAGTATGGGGTAAGTATATAATAAACCAACTGAAACATGAAACATCACATCATAATAACATAATCATCTAAATATGAAATCACATAACATCATAGCATAAACATAATCCAGATAAATCCACAATCATTGAAACAATATCCATAAATGCACACATGCAATGTGGCCTAAAAGAGTACGGCACTGATAAAACTGAAAGCAAAAATATGGAGGTACTACAATCTACGAAAAACATTTGAAAATTGATGGCAGTGTGGGTAGTATATTGAATCAACGGTAGCATGGATAGTTTGTTAGATATTCCTTCACTGTTTCCCTAGTGGCCTATGCCATTAACATGAGTCTTGTTTCTTCTGAAGATAGTGGTGAAGTTTAGAAACTCAAATTTTGCATTCAATAAGCTCTATTATGTCTATGCTTTGTGTGAAGATCAACCATTGGAGGAGATAGAGATGCCTTCAAAACTTGGTTCTATGTTGCATTGAAAGTTCTATGTGTGTATTCACATCCCCTCTATTGAATTTACAAGATCATGTATAGATTGGGCTTGCGGTAGCAATCTGTGTTACTTCTTTCAAGCTTGGCAATTTTTCTAGTTTGTGTCCACATTTCATATATGGATTTCTCATGGGCATCTATATTCTTATCAGTCAACATTGGAGGTCTCTATTTTTCAGAAGTGTTGCACCAATGTATCTACTTTGGCTATGAGTTTGGGCTCTATTCATTAGTTGTGAAGACTCGTGATTGGCCAGTAAATCCATCTCCTTTGTGAGGACCCTTCGAGACATGCACAAGAGACTTGTTGCATTCAACTTGATTAAGATATTTAGCCAACCACTTAACTTCCTCAAAACCATCTTTGAAGGCTATTGGATACTTGTTCTTGGGGCACTTGAGCTTGAATCTCCCACCATTGAGTGGTGTCTTTGCCACCAGTAATCTTCTTGGAAGCCCCGTGTTTAGACAGTACATCCATTATATATAGGAGTTCTTGCACACAATTGTATTAAGCCATATCCACATTATGTTGGACTCATAACTAAGGTATGTGATCACCTACTAGTTTCATTCCTTACATGGAAGAGTGACTAGATAACAATTTGCATTTCAATATTGGACTCAACATTGGGTCATTGTATTGACATGGTTTCCAATAAGATGAACACATTAACGATGATGAGGGAAATCAAGGATGTTGATGTACAAATGAGTATTACATTTATCTACTCATTATAGTCTCTCACTTATTTGTATTTCTATACATACTATAAGAGCTATTTGCCTTGATCTTTTATGGGGATGCTCTTGCAGGAAAAATAAGATTGATATCAAATTTAGAGGGAGTCTGACAATTTATCATAAGAAATCTTGAATGAAAAGATCAATAAATTGATATATGGTTAATGAGTTCTTCTATGTGAGAGAAGTTCGAGGTGAAATCACTTGTTTCCACCATCTTCACTGAGGCATGGTGGATTTCATATGAATTACTAAATGACTTTATGGTTACTATAGTAAGGTGACAATCTTACAATAGTCTAACCTTCTATCATGATGGATATCATATGGTTGATGTCTAAGAAGATCATGATAGATTATATCTTGCATGGTGGATTAATTTCCTTAAAAAGACCATGAATATAATGTTCCTATGGTAAGTATCATTGAGGATACATGTGCACATACCTTATGGAAATTTTGAGTACTTCGTGAATATCATGCGACTTGATATTTTGAGGCCATTATTCCTAATATCATGAGATGATATCTAATGGTGAATATCTTCTAATCAAAGATATTCTTAAAATATGCCATTCTTGATATTACGCTGAGGTAATATCATATATTGTGTTTATCCTCCCTAGCTAAGAGGGAGTGTTGATGTTTTGTAGCTTTAGTCGGATAAATCCCATGTGACTAAACTAAAGATACACACACACACACACACACACACACATATATATATATATATAGATACACTATGTGAGATATAATATATATAGTTACATAATCAATTATCATTATATTAATCACATAATAATGAATAGACATGTCCAAGGGACATGTCTCTCCTTGCCTCATCCTCAATATAAATGCAAGAGAGATCGTTGCATTTGAAAAACACATAAACCACATGCAATGCTACTACATTTGCAACATTTCTAAAATTAACAAATGATATTATTTAGGACAATTGATATTAATGATGGGAAAGAACAACAGAGTAAAAATTGAATAATGAGAGGCAAAAAAGGAAATACAAAGGGAGTGTATGAGGAGACTACATGAAAAAAGAATAATGGAAGTAGAAGGTATGCCATCTACACCATCTCAATTTGATGTACCAAATGAACATAATGCAATTGAACAAGAAACACAATGAATTATCAATCAAATGATGAACATACACCAATTAAAATTGATGTAATGAATGCACATAATGAAAATGAAGAGCATGCACCAATCTTAACACCTAGAATTATGTGTAGAAAACAAAAGTTTCTAATTAACATTGATGAGAATATTTTGAAGCCAATGCTCAACAAATTTATTGAATGAAGTTGTATCTAAGAATGGTTAAAATAATATGGAATAACTATTTTGAAAGCTTAAGTAAAAATGGAAGATACCAATTAGTTGTTGAAATGGGACCATACATAGGGTAAACTCACCCAACCGGATGTGAGTATGGTGTCAATTCATGCCCACGACAAACAAAACAAGATATAGGCTATCTTACAAATTTACATTGAATGCGTATGACAATTTTTTCACGAACAAAAAATTACTTCCCTATGAAAACTACTCTAAGCCTTAAGAATCTAAGATAATTTATTGTATGGGCGCCTAACATGACCCTATAGGTTGAGACAAATCATTTTTAGGTGCCACAATTTGTAAGAAACACCTTGCCAAAGTTTGACAATTTTATGCACTTAAGGCACACGAGGGACATCATCAATAGGGTATGTCACTTAGCATTCAAGCATGTCAAGATGAAAAATGGGACTATTCCTAGGGTAAACTATAATGATCCCTTTTGGTACCTTACTTGATTTACTCTAAAAATCCCCATCAGGGTTAGAATTATACTTGGGGATGGCGACTTGTAATGTCTCATACTAAGAGAATACCATTCCCCAATAATTATTACATATCATTATTCATTTAGATCATATTTTAGGAATAATACATACTTAAACCTCAATTCCTTAATCCTCTCTTAATCACTAACCCTAATGTGGATGGTGTATTACTATGCTCAGGTAGAAACAATCTCCAAGAGGCTCCCTCATGAACAAAGCCCATTTTGGGAATCTTCTCCTCATTGTGATCATATTACTTTCCCCTACACAAACTCCCTATCTTCTTAGTTATATTAATGAGCTATTAAATATCTAACTTAATATATATTACTATCATATATAGTTGTCGTGCATTTAACTACAAGGTTATCAATTTCCAATGGTTAACTGACATTAAGCAATTAATGAGTAGTTCATAATATATTTGGTAGTTAACATATTTAAGCATGATTCCTTACTTCTCTCCTACTCAAACCTAAGGAGAGTGTGGATTTACTTATCGTAGGGCAGTTGACACCAATATATTCTTTGATTTTACTCTACCTCTCCCTACACAACATCAACTATCACCTCCCAAAACTATAGCAAGAGATTAAGGAATAGGCTACAATATAAACTGACACCTCGTGTATTACTACATAGCATAATTATGATTGCATTATTTTAACATGCTTATATATACATATATATAATTCTAACATATTCTCCGTGTACACATATAATTATTAATCTTCTATTCATAGAATGTATAATTGCTATATATATTAGTCTATATGTATTTTTTCTAACTCTTATCTAATATATAATTTTAATTATCTTTATTGTCATATATTATAATTACATTAAAAAGGGGTCTAAAGGTGGAAGGAAACATTGCATGTATACATATGTATAATAATTATCTATGTAATATATTTCATATTCATTATGCATTAAAATATTTCATAAACAAATAATTTCATATAAGGGTGTCCTTAAAAAGTCTTATAAATATATAGAAAGAACATGAAATTACGTACCTTTAATTTCTTATTTTACTTATATTAAAATAAGTTTATTCAATACTCCTTTTTATAATGATTTTTTATTTTTGCATTTATGTTCATTTGCAAAGTATGTTCTTGCCTCAATTCGTCACCTTTTGGTCTTTGTCTAATATTATTATTTCTATGTGCAATATATTTCATGTTCCTTTTTGTTATCTATTTTTCCTCCTTTTTATCCTATATTTTCTCCTTCTTTTTCTCGTGTGCTTTTTTTATTGTTTAAAATAAAAATGAAAAGTAAAACTATCATGTCTTTCTTTGCTAGTTTCCTACCATTTAAATATTATGGCAAAGGGTTGTGACTTTCCAAGTCTTGATTTAATATTTAATATTAATATTCTTGATATTGATTTATTATATTAATATTATTAATATTATTTTGTTAATATTAATATTGATAATTGCATTTATTGATATAGATTTACTAGTACTAATATTAATAACTATATTAATATTATTACATTGATTAATAATATTAATTGTATATTAGTTAATTCTATATGGATTAATTATTAGCATTATATTGATTAATAATATTATTAATTATGAATTGATAAATAATATTATTAATGTTGATTATTTAAGTAAAGACTTAGCAATATTCAATCTAATTTGCATACATACACGCATCAATTATGGCTCATGATAGACTACCCCTCCCAAAATTGCTTGTCGTCAAGCAATTACCCTCATAATTCCTTATTAAACTATTTCATAGTGGTGTCTAACAAAGTCATCATTTGTATGATAATAAGCGTTGCTATTCTAAATTGTTCTAGATTAATCAAAATTTAAACCATGGATCTGAAAATATGAAATACATGTATGAAGACACATAGCATACACGAAGTATACACATTCATGCATGAAGACCCAAAGCATACACATTGATGTGAGAAGATACAAAGTAAACACATTGATGTAAGAAGACACGAAGCATACACATTGATGCATAAAGACACAAAGCGTACATAATACACATTCTTAGATTCTTTCTCATTTATTAGAAAATAAAAAGTGTTAAATGTGTCTTTCATAATCAATCATGATTTAGTTTGGTAGGAAAGCTTCGAAAGGGTGCATGTAAACTACTAAACCCAACTAATCCCAAGAGTGCACAAGTCCTCACCTCTTGGCCCACAAGAGGCAGGACCCTCCCACTTATGAAAATTTCATCCATTGGGGTAGCCTACTTAGCTTGGGGGAACCAGTAAACTGCAATTCCCTATCTTACATCTTCCATTCATTCTGATTGATTATGAGGTAAGACATATAAACATAATCAAGGTCATTTATTTATAAGATATATGATCCATTCTTTATATCCATATATATACTTGTGTATAGACGTTTAAATTCATTGTTTATCTTTTACCCTGCAGGATGGCATGATCATGCTTTGATACCACTTGTAATGATCACTTTTGGGACCTTAATTGATTTTATCTAAAAATCCCCATTAGGGTTTGAATTATACTTGGGTATGGTGACTTGTAATGTTTCATACAAGGAGAATACCAACCCCCAATAATTATTACATATCATTATACACTTAGATCATATTTTAGGAATAATACATACTTAAACCTCAATTCCTTAATCCTCTCCTAATCACTAACCCTAATGTGGATGGTAGATTTACAGTGCTTGAGTAGAAAGAGTCTCCAAGAGGCTCCCTCATGAACAAAGACCATTTTGGGAATCTTCTCCTCACTATGATAGGATTACACTCCCCTTCACAAACTCCCTATCAACTCAATTGTATTAATGAGTGATTGAAGAATTGAATTAGTATATATTACTATCATATATAGTTGTTGTGCCTTTGACTATGAGGTTATCGATTTCCAATGATTAACAGACATTGAATAATTAATGAGTAGTTCATAATACATTTGGTAGCTAACATATTTAAGCATGATTCCTTACTTCTCTCCTACTCAACCCTAAGGAGAGCGTGGATTTACTTGTCATAGGGCGCTTGACACCAGTACATTCTCTGGATTTACTCTGCCTCTCCCTACACAACACCATCTATCACCTCCCAGAACTATAGCAAGAGATTGAGGAATAGGCTACAATATATATTAACACCTCATGTATTACTACATAACATAATTAAATAATTGCATTATTTTAACTTCTTATATACATATATAATTCTAACATATGCTTAAAACATATTCTCCATGTACACATATATAATTTTGAATCTTCTATTTATAGAATATATATATATATATATATATATATATATATATATATATATATATATAACTCTTATCTAATATATAATTATAATTATATTTATTGTCATATATTATAATTACATTAAAAGGGGGTCTAAAAGTGGAAGGAAACATTGCATGTATATATATGTATAATAATTATCTATGTAATATATTTCATATTCATTATGCAGTAAAATATTTCATAAACAAATAATTTCATATAAGGTTGTCTTTAAAAAGTCTTAAAAATATATAGAAAGGACATGAAATTAGTACCTTTTATTTCTTATTTTACTTATATTAAAGTAAGTTTATTCAATACTCATTTTATAATGATATGTCCCTTTGCGAAGTATTTTCTTGCCTTAATTCATCACCTTTCTGTCTTTGTCTAATAATATTATTTCTACGTAATATATTTTCGTGTGCTTTTTTTATTGTTTAAAATAAAAATGGAAAGTAAACTATTGTGTTCTTTGCTAGTTTCATGTCAGTTAGATATTCTTGCAAAGGGTCATGACTTTCCAAGTCTTGATTTAATATTTAATATTAATAATCTTGATATTGATTTATTATATTAATATTATTGATATTAATTTATTATATTAATATTATTGATATTATTTTGTTAATATTGATATTGACAATTAAATTTATTGATATTGATTAATTAGTACTAATATTAATAACTATATTTTTTTTATTAATTATAAGGGAATCAAAATTACATCGAAATGAACAAGTAAGAGGCAAAGCCTCTACCCGAGAGTATCAAAGGAGGAGAGTTAACATGACATTACAGAGCTATTCATAAGACAAAAAAGAACCTAAAGCAACTATTGCATAATAATAGCTATTGCATAATATTAATAACTATATTAATATTATTACATTGATTAATAATATTAATTGTTTTAAATGGGCTATGGAGAAGAAGAGTTTTCGTATTATCAGTAACAACTTGCATATTGTCTCCCCGGTTATTGGAAAGGTGCTTGTTGATAATATCAGGAGGCTTGCGCATGCGGTGTTGGATCTCTTGGTCTCACCGTTGCCTCTGGTTCAACCTCCACAACTTAATTCGTCATGCATGGTGCTTCTTCCCAGTTCCACTATACCGGTTCCAGACCTAAATGTTCCACTCTCTCCTATTCAATCTTCCACAACTCCACCTGTAGTTCAATTTTCATGTAATGGTTGGGATGCAGTGTCTGCTTTGGCTCTGCCAATTCATTGGGAGCAGGCCTGGGATTTCGTGCATCACATATCCTCCCCCATGGATGAGCAATAGACTTGTGCTTTTTGATGGGAATTGTATTGGGGTTTTTTTCGCTAGTAGCTCATTTTTGTTTTGTATCTACCCTTGTAATGGGTTTTTGAGCTACTGTAGCATCCTGTATAGATTTGCGGTTTTTGGAAGGAAAACCTATTATAAATATGTTTTTATCTTTATTGCATGTATATGACTATGATTCTGGGGTTTCTTCCTGATTCTTCCATGGAGGAGTCCTTGAATCAGCTTTTATTAATATAAATATGGTGGCTTGTCCACTTTGGCTTAAAAAAATTATATATATTAATTAATTATATATGGATTAATTATTAGCATTATATTGATAAATAATATTATTAGTATTGATTATAGTATTGAATATTAATTCAATTAATATTATTAATGTTGATTATTTAAGTAAAGGCTTAGCAATATTCAATCCAATTTACATACATACACACATCAATTATGGCTCATGACATAAACCCACCCAAATGGACATGATCACAATGTTGATTCGAGTCTATGATGAATAGAATGAGATATAGGCTACCTTACACATTTACATTAAATGCATTTGACGGTTTTGGTATGAATAAAAAAAATTATTGCACAACGAAAACCACTCTAAGTCTTTGAAATCTGAGACAGGATATTATAGAGGGGCCTAACACAACCTTATAGGTTTAGACAGATCATTTTTAGGTGCCAAAATTTGTGAGAAACAACCTATCAAGGTTTTACAATTTTATGCACTTAGGACACACAAGGGACATCATTGGTAGGGTGTGCCACTTAGCATTCAAGCATTTTGAGAGGGAAAATGGGACCATTCCTAGGGTAAACCCACCCAACCAAACACTATTGTGGTATCATTTTGTGTCCATGATCAACAAAACAAGTTATAGGCTACCTTACAACATTACAGTAAATGCATTTGATGATTTTTGCATGAACAAAAAAAACTTTTGCCTTATGAAAATCACTTCGAGTCTTCAAGATATGAGATAATTTATTGTAGAGGGTCCTAACATGACCCTATAGGTTCAAATAGATTAGTCATAGGTGCCACAATTTGCAAGAAATAACCCATCAAGGTTTGACAATTTTATGCACTTAGGGCGTGCACAAGGGACATTGTTGGTAGGGTATGTATTTTAGCATTTGGGCATGTCGAGAGGAAAAATAGGACCATACCTAGGATAAACCCACCCAACTAGACATGATCACAGTGTAAATTTGTTCTCATGGCCAAAAAAATTCAATATTTAGGCTACCTTTGATTAGCAAGAAAAGATATTTGGATGCATAAATAAGAACATTGTTCAAAGGGATAGAAAAAGGACAAGTTCACAATCTCATTGTGTTATTTTGATGAATGCATCTGTCCTTTAGATCAAGAAACCTTTCTAAAATTTGTGTGAAAGATTTCTCCATTCAGTTTTGAGAGGTTGAGACAAGTTGAACATGATCAATGCACAATTTGTCATTAGAAAGAGTCCAAGAGTAAGGATATGAGACCTGGTCATGATAGTATGTATCCGATCTTGGTATGTGAAGCAAATTAAATTCATTATGACTCTCATTAGGCTTGACCATGATGTTGATAGGATCAAGGCATACAATAGAAAGGTTATTAAAGTAGGAGCCATGGGCCAAGTCCTTGAAATACCCTACCTCTACATTAAGAACTTGGATTCATCTCCTTCAAAGTAGGATTAGATGGTGGTAAATAAGAAGAAAGTATCATTTAGAAGTATATGTATAATGACTTTCATATCCTTTTCTATAAGATAATATATGTTCATATTTAATTTTTTTCTTTTTGTTTAAAGCATGGGGATAAATATCCTAATTAGCAACTTTCACTCATTTTGAATCCTTGTTTGCATTCTAGTAAGATAAATATTTGCAATAAATAAAATGAAATGAATAAAGCTATTGTCATATTATTACCAAGACATGCAAAAAATGAACAAATTGGATCACATTTCGATTGTAAATATTTAAGTTTCAAAGTATTAAGACATGCACACAATGAACAAATTGGATCACATTTCAATTGTAAATATTTAAGTTTCAAAGTACTAAGACATGCACACAATGAACAAATTGGATCACATTTCAACTACAAATATTTAAGTTTCAAAGTACAAAGACATGCACACAATGAACAAATTGGATCACATTTTAATTTTAAATAGTTTCAAAGTACAAAGACATGCACACAATGAACAAATTAGATTGAATATCAACTTTCATATATATCAAAATGTACAATAATTGTGTATGTATACAAAAATGGCATAAATGCCAAGTCAATAATAGAGTTACAAAAATGTGGCACATGCCATGTCAAGATTGATATATACAATAAAAATGTCAAATATATACATGAATTTGTCCTTCGATGATTGAAAATAATATTATATGTCTCTATGAAATCCTATGGCTATGGTGGATCATCAAAATTTAGCCTCTTCAAAGCAATGTGTGGCTCTTTAGATGGTTGCACAACAATTTCAAATGTCAAATCAAATTACTTTTGTCAAAAATATATTGGAGTTGTCAAAATAACATCAAAATAACTATATATTGAACTATAATTTCTTTTTAATTGAATTACTGATTACCTCATGTGTTTCTCTCACTCTTGGGTTGTACAACAAAGGTGATGGACCTCTTCTTTGTTGATTAGGACTCCTAACAAAATGGATACATAGAGGACTCATGGGAAGTCGCAAAGGGGGTTGTAATAGGTAAAAGGCAATTAATACAAGTTAATAACATATATAGTTGTGAAACACTAAAAAGCTAAAAATGCATGTACTTCTATCTAAACACGTGTGTTTAATATATATAGAACAAATGTGTACCAGAGCCTTAGATGATTCTCATGTGCTCTTAGGAGGCACCATCACTGATGAAGCAAATATGACCATTTCTTGTATGATAAATGATGATAAGAAAATCATCATGGGTCTCCTCATGACCCACTTCATCTTCATCATTTTTGAACTCATCCTCTCATATGCTACAATCTTTCTAATGCATCACACTCTTCTTCATGACTTCAAGCTTTCAATCATTCAGGACTTTACATGCCTACAATGATCCTCTTGAGCTACCTGAAACCAATTTTCTCTTACGTACAAACTATCTCATGATTGGTGATATGTTTACATAATGTCACACTATGCCTCAAGTCCTAGTGTGGATTACCTCATGTTCGACGATTCATCCACACACTCAAAACCACTAGATTTGATACCATTAGATGTAAAAAGGAACAACTCCCTCTACTTCCAAACTCACATTCAAACATGTATTTTCTACCCATAAACTTGATTAATGATAACACAAAGATTGCAACATGATCATTTAATTTTATTGAATTTTACTTCACCATCAAGCTACATAAAATAATTAATTACAATTTTGGCCTTTCATAGGAATCTCTCCCTGTGCATAATCACCCTCTATACAATCTCACTTCTCTATGAATTTCATTGCTTACACTACTCTCTCAATGTGTAGCCCTTCACTTAATCATCTCCCTACAACCACGTGCATTCTCCCTTTCAAATATTTTATGCGGCTCTATCAAAACCTTTTCTTCTTGCACAACTCTCTTTCTCCCCATCTATCATGAATTCCTAAGTACATTACATTGTCTCCCCATTTCTTTAATGTGTTTATACTTTTCAATGAAAACCTATGTAGTATAATTGAGCCATGTATCACTCTCACCATGCACCTGGGCTCACACAACTTGTCTCTCTTGGTTGCTACATTTATCTATGTAGACCTGCACTCCCTTTTAAACTAATGCCCTGCTTCTTATTTTTTAACACACTACTTTGAAATTTTCTTTTTTTAAATTGATTCACAAGTTGAAGCCCCCTCACATTATTTCCTACCCCCTTCATGTTATCTTATTGTGAGCTAAGTGGTGTATTTTTTTTGCTTTCCCTTATAACCCCCAATGTGCATTTCATTTCACTAGTATTGTCTATCCTTATTGGGTTCTACTTGTTCTTTGACCATATCTTTATCTTGTTACCTTCCTTGTTGTTTTCTAACAAGTTGTGCAACCACATGTCTATCCTTAATTAAATATAGGTGAAAAAAATGAATGACTAGTCTAGTTGAGAAAATTTATTCAACACTAGATGTAGCCCATGAGAAAGTGTCATTATAGTGTTTTTTTTTGTGTCAAACCCTCCATCTAGATGAGACAATATACTCCGTGGCTATTGTAGAAACCATGATAGGCATTGATATGTTGAATCCCAAAACAATGCTTCTTGTATCTATTTTGATACATACACTAAAATGTGAGGTTGAAACCTTATTCTTTGAAAGATCCTTTGGGTTTTTCCAGTCCATTGATCTTCAACACCATATGCATAATAATCATATAGTATCTTTGATAACTTTTCCTTAGCCATGACTTTATAATCTTGAATAGTCACAATGTCCATGTGTGTGTGTGTGTGTGTGTGTGTGTGTATGAAGATGATGAGGTACACCTGAGTAATGACATATGTTGTTAATTACTGGACTCTTTTTTTAAGTTGCTAGAAAGCATTAACAATTATAATTTTGAACAAGGTTTGTTTATTTAAATTTATATACATGGGAAAAAATCAAGGATTTTATCTATTTGTACAAGTTTAATGCAGACAATGATAACTAAAAGATTTATTTTTTGGGTGATGTTGATCGTCAATCTATCTAGGTGCTCCTACACCATCAAACCTCAAGCCTCTAGATAATTTTTAAGCATATGGAAAGCCTGGTAACTCATATCTCCTCTTCTTGAATTGAAATGATGAGATCTTAGTCATGGCATGAGATTTTATTCTTATTCTTATAGTTGGTGGAAAACATTGATAAACTTCCAAGAGTGGCCTCTTTCTTATAATTCTCAATTATGTAGAAAAAACTTATTAAAAAATTAGGCATAATGAAATTCAAGGATATATGGGAGTTCACATCTTTTACTTGGAAAATTAACTTGCAACTAAATAATGAATTCAAATTGTCCAAAGCTCTTATCAAGTAAATTCACAAGGTGAAAGTTATTGGTCCTTTTGATCTTCAAATAAAACTATCTACTCTCATTTCATGCACTCCTTTAAATATTAGAGATGGTGTCTAGGTTATAATATTGAAAAATTCCCTCTCAAACCAATTTATCTTAAAATCCTCCCTCTTATCCAAATTTAGCCAAGACTTCAAAGATCAATTTCTAGCATGGAAGATTATTCATTATAAAATTAATGTGGGTGAATGTCTCACCTTTCTTCACAATTAGGCCAACAAATATTCCTACTATCACAAACTAGAAACTATAAAACATGATTTTTGTACTTGAAAGCATTCTCAACAAATTTGGAAAGCAATTCCATCCATATTTAAAAGAAAATTAAAATGAAATGTATCTCTTTTATGGTTGCACTATTCATAGAATACTATCTCATAATCCTTTCATCAATGTATCCTTTTATACATTTGGGTGCTTCAATATAAGGTTATCTTTTCTAGTTTCTTGTGCTTTTCCTCCAACAAAAGGGATTATGTGTGGTTTATTCTCTAAAATCATTTTGCAACAGACAACTCTCATTAAAGCCTTAAAGGAGAATCAATTATTTAGAGTTCCCAATTCAATTAATTAGAGTACAATCTCAATCGACAGTTGTCGCTAAAGATAAGAATGTGTCTTTGCTCACAATGTTCAATATTATTATAGAAGATCATGTGCTTTTTACTATTGGAGAAAAATGATATTTTCTCCTATAATTAAATTTTTTCTAATCAAATTATATTTCTTTCAACTTTTTTTGTTGGTTTTCTCTTTTGTGTAATGCCTATTTGTATCCAACCTAAGTTGTTTCTTTTAAATTTTGGAATAGAACTACTTCCTTCATAATTTTTTCTCTTTTACATTCCTTTTCATATAATTAATATATGCATAAAAAATTGTTAATTTATATTTTATATTTTATATTTTATATCATTAATATAAAAATATATATCTTATACACAGATACACACATAACACCCATTTTATTACTTCAAAATAAAACTACATCAATGTTTTTAACAAAAGATACCACCTGGAGCCACTAGTCTAGTTTGAAACCCAAACAAAATTTGTCCTTTTGACATAGCTACCACAATACCCAGACATCAAAACAGGTATCATCTATACAATATTTACTTTAAATATGAAATTATGACCAATAAAGAAGCAAAATTTGGCCAACACACATCTACCTATCATAATTCTACTATATATATCTAATAATTAACATATAATTATCCCATGTGGAACACCTTGTGCCACATTTATATTCATCCTTTTTTTCACGAGATATCTCCTCCTTAGTCAAGGATTTCTTGATGGTATTATTTGTGTTTACCTTGTCTTCCATGTTGTTTTCGAGACCTTCACTTTGGATGTGATTCTTAATCCACCCCTCTCCATTCAACATGAAGTTGAATATTCTTGAGAAAACTAAGGTTTCAATCCATGACCATCTTTCTTTCCTCATATTTCCCTTGTTCCAATGAGGTGATGATTTGAGACCTCTTCAATTCTTTATTACGGTGTCTCACAATATAAAAATCCTATGGTAGAGGGATATTTTTTTTCCTTTTCGACGTTCTCCAACATGTTCGCAATATCATCCAAGAACTCAACCTTGAAGACTTTTTCATTGATCATCCTAACCTCATTTATAGCTCTCCCTTATTTAGGAGGAATGCCAAAAACTTCATAGTCACATCAATATTGAATTGATGTCTATGAGTTGTACTTAAGAAATCCTCCCCCAAGATGACTTTTATAGGATGCACACCAAATTATGGCCAAAAGAGAGAATGAATTTAAGTTGCTTGTCAAAAACTTCTCCTAAAAAATACATTTGCCAATTTTTTTGATAGAAAGTGAATTTTAGTGTCCATATGTCCTAGATTATAGACTTTTATATGTGAGCTATTTTATAATTCACCCATTCCAAAAAGGCCTTAATTAGATGGATACCATAATATCTTAGGATGATGCCAAGTAATCATGATTAATTGTGCCAAATATAGGTATGATTTGTAAAAGTACATTGGGTAATAAATCCCACATCACATCATCCATAGTCTGAGGCACACAACTAACATATTCCAAATGATAGATAGATAAAAAATTAGCGTCCACAAGGCTAAACATAGCCTATGGGACAACAAGGCAACTTAAGCTTACTTCAGTAACTTGGTTTGTTTCTTGTGCAAGTTGATGATGAGACCACCCAACTTCTCAATGTGCTCATCACTGAATAGGTTATGCCAAGAACTATCATATATAGTATCCACAAATTTATCCCTATTTTCCTTGTAGGCTTCATATTCTAATATAAAGTGATGTTCAGTTTCCACTTTCCCAGAGTTGCAAAACATGCAAATTCTCTCTTCCCAAGCCTCCTTTGGCCTCTTCCAACACTTGGTCTCACAGCGGAGTTGATGAGAGTTGGTTCTTAGTTGATCAATAAGAATTTTAGCTCTCCAAGAAATGTTGGCTCCTATGTATGCTTTTTGGAGTTGATCACATGTGGGGCTGAACTCATTGATATAATATATTTTCTTCCTTTTGATTCCATTTCCCCAATTTCTCTTGTAAAATTTCTCCATAATGAAGACCTTTATTTCCTTGTTATTTGTGGGGCACATATTGAATTGGATATTCCATTTACTCATCCACTTGATTTTTTTTTTGTATCCACATCTTTTTTTCTTTACACAATGTATCATTAAAGACAATGTTAGGCCATCTATCTCCTTCCATTTTTCGATTCATTTTAGATAGCTTATGAGGTGAGACATAGCAAGTGCCTCGATAAGGGAAGCCCCCATTTCACTTAGCGTGATATCATATGGGACAGTGCTTTTGATTTTAAATTTACTTGTGATCAAATGCTTTTGGATTCCCTCAATTTTCTTCCATTGTGCTAATGAAGTGTTGACGGCCCATAATTCATGCCCATAAAGAACAACTGACAGCACAAGAAGACCAAACAAGGTTTGAATAGTTTTCCAATCCCAAATCTCCACTTCACGACACATGTTTTGAAGAGCATAAAATGCCTCCCATCTACCTAATGTCATTTTATTTCTGCAGCCTGCCCAACTTAGATTTTTGTTGAAATCAATGGTGAGATATTTATACTCCGCAACTTCCTCAAGAACACTACCACCAAAATAAAACTCATGCTGATGTTTTTTATTATTATTAGAGAAAACCATAACCTTGGTCTTGTTGATATTGACCTACATCCCCATTGTTCTGCAAAAGTGCTCAAGAGAAAATAAATGTTCTTTCAAACCACAGGTAGATTTGGCAATCAAAATGAGATCGTTTGCATAAAGGAGCAACTTTATTACAAATTCACCTCACTGGATACCCTCACCATTTTGCATGTTTAACCACTCTTCAAGTTTATCAATATATAATCCAAACAAAGTAGGAGATAAAGGACAACCTTGTTTGACCCTGATATCACTCCTAAAACATTCTAAAATGCCAGCTGAGGTTCTGAGTTTGACTTTCACCTCTTCATACATCCTATGAACAACAGCTCTAAGATGCGTAGGAATCCCCAATTCTTCCATCCTGAGCCAAAGCTTGTCCCTATGGATAGTGTCAAAAGCCTTTTTAAAGTCAACAAAACAATAAAAAGCCTCCTCTTTTTTCTCCCACCCTTTTTCTATAATGTGCCTCAAAGTGACGCAATGATCAACCGTCGAGTCTTTTGGCCTAAAACCAGCTTGCCCTTTTGCACGTTTATGGTTTTCTTCCACCCATTTATTGATCCTAGTTTCTATCATGCTACCAAAAAGTTTTACAAAGAGAGGATTGATCATTATTGTCCTATAGTTGGAGGGATTGTTGACATCACTACTCTTAAAAAGTGGTATTGCAAGGTTGATTGTCCAATCTTTAGGAAACCCCTCTTCGCTGATATTGTTGAAGATTTATGTAATGTGTGGTGAAAGGGTTTTCATACCCCACTTGATATACTTTGCTTGAAGCTCAATCAGGTATTTTTCTTTACCCACACCCAACTTCTTAATACCCATCTCTATCTCATGTATAGTAAAAAGATTTGCAGTATGGAAACAACCAGTGTTACCAATTCATCATCAATTTTTTCTTAACGACTTCCCACTTCCCAACTCCTTCACTAAATTTTTCATCACTATGTCCTTTCACATAATTGAAAATTGGAATCTTATGTTTACACGCATATATAATCTGAAAAGTAGGTCTTTTGTAAAATTGCCTAGGTTTGTACACACAAGGAAAACACAACACCCATCAACTCTTCACAACTATCATTTATGATTAATGGGTATGTCTACAATCTTTACTTAACTAGACCATCATGCCATAAAGTTTGGCTTCTTGAATCCATTATTATGGTTGAACATTTTTTGAAGCACGTTTGACAATCTAATTCACCTCCCCATTCCCTTCCTAGTAAGTATGTGAGATCTTAAATTCTTCAAACATGTTGATGATCTCCTTAATTGGTTTCATCCATCTTCCCAATTTTCACTTTGGGGTGGTGTCTTGCCTCATTGCATTTATCATTATCAAGGATTCACCTTCCAAATGAAGACACCTCACATTCAAGTCTACTCCCAATTTAAAAAGTTCTACGAGACTATTAGTTGTGATCTCTAAATTCTCTAATCCCTCAGCCAAAACAATGCCTATGTGGTCTCAAGCTAAGCATCCAGCCTCACTTGGCTTAGGGTTTCCCTTGGTCCCACCATCAAAAACTATTTTAACCTATCCCTCTTCACTTGGAGACCATTTCACGTCCATTTATGGATTTGATAGAGGATCATCCCTCTCAATCCCATGAATGAGGGGGAGGGGGTATCTTTATTATATATTATATTTAATAAATTACACATAAATTATATATTTTTAAAATTAATGTTTAAATAATATTACTTATTATTATTATATATATTATAATTAATAAATAAACGTAATCAAATATAAAATAATAACTATACTTAACCCTAATCTAATATTATTATTTTGTTATTTTTATTAAACCTTAATCTAATAAATAATGTATATATTTTATTTTTGTCAAAAAATTAGTATATTTCATTAATAAAATTAAAATTTGCAGTAAAAGTAAAGAAATTCTATATCTGCCCTAGCTTCCACCTACACCATGCTAGTTTGTTAAACCAAACGTCTTGCATAATTGGAAACAAAATCAAGGCTATCAAAATTGTTGTAACCCTAACTAGTGTGATATATAAGGCATCTACCTATCCATACAAAATTGCCCCTATTATGGGTGTATATGTCATTCATGTTCATATACAAATATTTGACAACAAACATAGAGAGACCTAAAAACATAGACACCATGGGTCAACCAGACCAAAACAGGGTGATAAACCACCACTCTTTAGCTCCATCATCCTAATCCATGATCCCTTTCACCAGCACATCCTCGTCAATGAGTTTAATGACCTCTGCCTACCCTTTGATTCTCCATTTTGGTCCAAACACCTATGAGTTAAAATATAAATAGACTCTATCCATTCGCTCTCTCAAAATACCTGAAGCAATCACTATCTCCCAATCATAAATTAAATCCACAATGTAGCCTGAATACTTCTTTTCTTTTTCCCTCCATTTAATTTTATTATCCAAAGCTTTCTCAAATTTTTATGAATGATATTGATCACTTTATCTATCTTCCATACTTGAGCTTTACCATTTATGATCACATTGACAATCACCTATGAATCCACTTCTAGATGAAGTTGTTTAACCTATAATTTCATTGCAAGATCTACTCCCAAAAGCATTGTTTGGATTTATGCCTCATTATTTGTTCCTTCTACAAGCTTTAGGGTTTCTAAAGCAAGAATGTTACCATTAAGATCCCTTGCCACACATCTAGCATCAAAGGGGCCTATATTACCCTTGGACACCCCATCAAAGTTTACTTTGACCAATCCCTGGTTTGGTTTACACCATTTCACCTTTGACCTATTAACACATGCAAGATGAACCCCTACAAACCCATTAACAAGTCACACCATGAGCATATGTCATTGCCTTTGAATCAAGTTGTCCCTTAAAGTAAAGAGAATTTTTCTTTAGCTCTGAAAAATAGTGGCTACATTTACTAGTTTAGTAATGGAATTTTTTATTTTGGTACAAAGTCTTTCAACCAATTCTGATTTTCCTTGGAATATATGGAAATTTCACTCCTTCCATAACTCTTATATAATGGTAGAAGAGTAAATTTTCTAAATACGTGAAAAAGTTGATTTAGTCTTTGGAATTATCCAACAACATAATAAGTCTTCAATTGAATTGGGACAAACAAATGAATAATTTAGTTTTTACATAACAAAATGTCAACACTAGGATGAGAACTTATAATACATTAGTAGATGGTCGATATCCTCATTTTTTTTCACAACATAAGACACATTGAATTGAGCTATGAAACCCATACCTCATTAATCTTTCTCCTGTAAGTGTTCTCCTCTTAATAGCCAACCAAGCAAAATTCTCTGCCTTTGGTAAACAATATTTTTTCCAACACATTTTTCCTGATCATTTCTTCTCCTCCATAGCTCCTTCCACAAGTTTATAGCCAGTCTTAACTAAATATTCCCCTCTCTTAGAACCGCACCATATTAATTTGTCTACTTCATCTGATATCAACCACTTTGTTTTTGCAAAAAAAATCAAGATCATGTGTGTCTTCCTATGAAAGCCCCAAATCTTTTCACTCCTTCCAATGCCACAAAATCAATCCATTACTTTCTTCTTTGGTCAAATAATCAGTCAGTTTCCTTTCTCATTTCTCTTCTATTATCCAATGAATTTCCCTATTGTATGGCCCATTAGATAATATTGACTATCCTTCAATGGATTCATTCCAAAAATTGTCACTTCTTCCATTACCCATCTTCCATGCAAGGTGGTCTATTATGATGTGTCTACATCCCATCATAAAATTCTAGAATGCATATTCTTTTGGGGACTCACATATTATAAGTATTCTTTCCTTTGAGTGCTCATCTAAATAATTGTGACTAGGGAATCTTACCCACTTATGATGAGGCCTTCTATGCATCATCCAAATGATTTTGGCTCCCATCGCCTCATTCATAAAATTCCACCTTCTAATACCTACACCCCAAGACTTTTTGGAGTACAAATTTTATTCTAGGATAGTAAGGGGATCTTGTCTTGATCTTGACTACCATTCCAAAAAGAAATCTCATTTTTTCTCTAATACCTTGATAATATTGGCTAGAATATTCATACAGATCATTTAATAGATGGGAATAGTTGAAACTACAACTTGTAACATGAGTAATTTTCCCGCATAAGGTATTAAGATATTGAGATATTGAGACCTTGGCAATACCTTCATGAATGGATATTGAGATCACACATATTCATGGAGATGCTTGAATATCACTTGAATTGAAGTTGTTGACCTTGAAATGTGGAATAGAATCAAGGACGCCTTTATGAATGCATAGATCCATGGATTTCAATCCTAGATTTTTAATGTTGTTATGCTTGATTGATCACTTGCAATAGAATAATAGATGAGAATGGACAAGGATATTTTTAATTTATTGAGAACTCATCTACTTGGCCATCATAGGAGATAATATTTTTATAATGGAGAATATTTCCTTCAAATTATGTTTAATGATTGGAGAGAAACAAGATCTTGGATGCTTGCCTTCAAATATTGAATATGCTTGATTGCTTGAATGCAAAATCTTGATTATGGTTCTCAATAATGGATCCTATTTGTTGTTACCAAAATGAGGAGCAATAGGGTGTTTATATAAATCATCAAACATTTTAAGATTCAAGATTAATCTAGACTGACCACAAGATCTAATTTTCCACTAAAACATCACAATAGGGCTCTGGTTCCAATTTGGGCCCATTCGCCAGGGAACAAAATGCCCTAAGTGCTTTGTTCATAGGAAAAAGAACCAAAATTTGAATGGGAAGACAATAAGATAGGTTAGACCAAAATTGGAGGAAATAGATAGCTGGATCAAGCATAATGGACATGAAATCTTGAAATTGTCAAAAATTTGCCTAACTAAGCATCCAATCATGGGTGCTAACTTTTTAGGATGGTGCATTTAGCCCCCACTTTAGCATAAGTATGAGCAAAACCCATGCTCATGGTAAAGTAGATCAATGCATTGAAAAAACTTTATCAAGGTAAAGGAGACAAGGAAACACCAAGCCCCAAGTGACTTAGGTCCTCGTCAATCCAAAACTAAGATGTGTGTGTGTGTGTGTGTGTGTGAGAGAGAGAGAGAGAGAGAGAGAGAGAGATTGTCTTACTATGGATAATGCAAAGGTAAAATGTTGCTTCAAAATGTAATTGATAGTCTAGCAAGCTATGAGTTTCTATTCAACCCATCAAAAGAGACCAATCCTTAAGGAAATCTTATCTTCGTTAAGAGATCCAAAAAAGTGGCTAGTGTAAGGACCAAATGAAAGAAGTCAGTCAAAGGACCAATGAAAGAAGGCAGGATCAATCGTAGAGTCCATTAAATCATTCTCATGGAATGATAATGTAAATATGAACACAAGGAAAGATTTATTTCCTTAGCCGTCTACATAAGACATTGCATTGAATAATTGTGCATGCGTGTGCGATAAGAAGTAGAGTGTATGCCCCCACATTAAAATGATTGCAAATACCTTAATGGGAGCAATGGATTTAGTGGAGTATACATGCACCCACAAGAAATGTTTCTACTATGAGATGCCCCCAATAAAGGACAAGCTAAGGTAAATGAATGCATGAGAAAAGAGAGCACGAAAGGGATCTTTTAACTCTGGATCATATGATAAATCATGTATATTATAGTTATATCAAAATGAATTGTCATCATCCCCCAAAGGTAGCATAACTACAAGCACAATTGAAGAAGGCCACATAAGAGATATGAAGAAGATTCTTTTTGGATTGGCTTTATAGAGACCAAAAAGAATTTTAGCAACTATTTTGTATCATCCCCAATCAGACAACACACAAAAAAATTTATGAATAGTAGCACATGCATGACATAACATGTATACGATACATAGAAGAAATGAGATACAAATGGAGGAATGTCACATTCCTTTATCACCTTGTGCCAACAGAGAAACAAGGGGTGTATAAAGAAATCTACATATAACAAGAAACACATTAAGGGGGAAGCACATTACAACATGAAAATAAAAAACAATCCACCACACAAGAGGAGCTAATCAAGCATATCTCCTACTCCACCCCCGCTCCCCCCAATCTCATTTTGTATCAATTAGGAAAGGTAGGAAACATGAAAGAGGAGAAACATCAAAGCATGATAGATGGAACAATAGACAATTAGGACCATGCTCTAAGGATGAGTCACTTTGTTTGTTACTGAGATAAAGATATAATTGTTTTACAAATCTAGCTACTAAATCATGGTTAATATCAATAAGCTCATACATATTATCAAAATCACTAGCATGAACATCATTTGCATTAGAAATATTGAAATCATCATCAAGAGTATCTTCTTCATCCAAATTAATCAAAAGAGGATCTCTAATTTGAATAAAATCATCATGTTTGTTAAAATTCATCTTTTTAAGATTAACTTCCTCCCTTCAATTATACATAGGTTGATCCAATGGAATCAAAGCATCAATTGGTGTCTTAGGGGATGAAATATTTTGGGAATCACTCTCACAAGATCTAACATGACATTTATGACAATGATCATGAGAATAATGGTTTTTTTTGGTTTTGTTTGCAATTTGAGGTGACTTAGGATCAAACAACATCAAGTCCTTTTCTTCCTTAAGAGGAAGTTGGAAGGCACCACACTAGGTTGAGAGATAGAAACTATAGAGTGTTTATAGGATATAGGTGGTGGAACTGAAGCATAAATAGGGGGTGTAGGAAGAAGTAAAGGTCCAAGGAAAGGAGATATAACTATAGGAGAGGAATTGCTAAGCTCACAAATCTTCTTATTCTTAAATTTTTTATAATCTAAGAAATAGTTGTCTTCTCGAGGTTGGACTAGTTGAGGCATGGAAAGCCAAAATAAATCAAGGTCAAAGTTCCCTCAAGTAGCTAAAGGATGATAGGGACTATGGTTAATCATGACGATTTCTCCATCATAGGGAAATTTCAAAAACTTATGGATAGGAGATACTATAGCTTTCATGGAAGTGAAACAAGAGAGACCGGGTCTAACTTGAAACTGATCAGAAGTTGGGATGACAATGAAGGTGAGATCTAATTTCTTCTTACCAACTTGTACATGAAGAGTAAAAGAACTATAGATAGGATAAGTAAAACCATTGAAAATTTTGATCATCACATCAGATTTATCATAGAAATCTTGTTGGAGTTATCTAATGTAAAGATAGTGTTTAGTTATAATATTCATCATGCAAGTGGGATCTATAAGGACTCGATGAGAAGGAAGACCACTAATCTTTGCAACTATGTAAAGAGGACCATCAGGTGCCCTAATAGTCTCACTAGGATCAAATGTAATGCAAAGATTAGGTTCATTTTAGGTTCAAATTTATCAATAAGGTTAACAACATTGTTGGCTTGGGTACTCTCAATGTCATAGGTAACAACTATAGGAGAGCCAACAATGTGGGTAGATGAAGAAGGAATAAAAGAAATAGACTTAATGGTATTTGTTGAATGTGAAGGTAAATTATTGGTATAGATTTTCAAGTTTGGTTAGGAAGAGAAACACATTTGTTTCCTTGATCATTAACACCCTCAATAGATATAGCATTAGAATCAATAATGTCTTGAACAATAGTTTTCAAATGGAAACACTTCTCAATATCATGACCAGGTTGATGATGATATTGGCAAAAAGCTTTGGGATCAAAGTTCTTGTTGGTTTTTTTAGAAGGATCAATTGGCTTAATGGGAGGAAGTGTTAGGATATTAGCATTAATAAACTCCAAAACCACATTATCTAAATATTTAAAAAAAATTATAAAATTATGAGAAGGTTTAAAATAAGATGTCAAAGAAGCCACACCTTTGGATGTTACTGCCACTTGTGCATCAACATTGTTTGATGAATTGTTGATCTTGATGAAGCTTTTTGGTATTTGAAACTCTTGAAAAAGTTAGGATGTGGCATCACTTTTATTAACCAAAGCCATTGGAGTTGTGCTCTCAAATTGACTCACTTGAAGTTGATAATTATGAACCACTACACATAGTTGAGTAAAAGAGGAAATTTTAGGAAATAATATCTTATCCCTAATTTCTTTTTGTAAATTAATAATGAAAATGAACTGAATATCAACATTAGCCACATGACAAGAAATATGAGCATGCAAATGCTTAAATATACCAATGAAATTAATCTCTTTTTCTTTAAAACCTTGTTTACAATGAATTAAATTAGTCAAATATATCTTACAACCAATATTGTTTTGAAACTGTTGGATGAAAGCATTAGCAAGTTTTTTGAAATAGTCAATGGAATAAGGAGACAAAAAACAATACCATTGCAAGGCCTTATCTTGAATGCTTATAGTAAATAACTTAGCCACAAACCTATGATCATGAGAGAAGTTACTACACAATGTTTGAAAGGCCTTAACGTAGGTTAAGGGATCACCTTCACCATTGTAAGTATCCAAGTGAGGTATTTCCATGTATTGAGAATAACAACATAGATAGTATCCAAGGACAAAGGGATAACAGTATCACATGTAGGAATGTTGAAATTGGATTGATTCACAGAGGAAATGTTTTATTGCAAGGATGACACAATTTTTTCAAGGATATTGATAGTGGACTCGGTAGAGAGATTGGTATGAGACATATGTGAAATCTTGGGACTATTATGGGAAATTGAAGGAACATTGGAATAGGAATATGGAACATTGTTGTAAGTAGGCATGGATGAAGGTTGTGAGCCACATGTAACACTTGAAGGAGGAAGAACAATAGGATTAGGAATTATTCCAAGACTAACATGAATAAGATTATTTTTTGAAACATATGTACTGATGAGGGGTAGAACATAAGTAGATACACTAGGTAAAGAGGTAGGAATAGAAAGGGAAGTCTAAACACCAATGAGAGCTTGGGTGTAACCTAGATCTTGAGAACAATCCTTAAGAGGTTTAACGTTGCTATCAATAAAATGTGAAATAGTTCTAAAAAATTTAATACCATGTTTATCATTATGAATCAACTTCTTTGAACCTTATATTAAGGAAATAACTTCCGAATTAGAATTCTCTTGAGTTAACCATTATTCAAATTTCTCAAAGTCATATGAAATTTTTTGCACTTGTGTAGGAGGAACTCTTAAAGGCTCATCTTCATCATGAGAAGAATAGGAAGAAGGGTTCTCAACCATGGTAGGGATATATGTGTGTCTCATCAATATTCCTAGGAAATAAAGAGGACTGGAGATCAAAGGAACCAACAAGTCTATGGCTTCTCCTAATGGGAATGGTATAGGTAGGAATTGATGTTATAAAACTCATACATAAGAAAAAAAAGATAACATAGATCTATTTGTTACAAATATTGAATTTGAAAGAGATACACAAACATTCATTAAACTTATGCAATGTTAATTTAATTGTACATAAAATATAATGACTAACACAATTAACTATGAAATGAAAAGTGAGGATCTAATGCACATAAAAGGGGACCTAACACAAAAATCAAAATGTAAATGTCACACATCTAGTTCACCAAAATGTAAAATATGAAAAGATAGGAGGGGTTTTCTACTTGGTATGCAAGAGATTTTTCCACCCCTTTCTTAATGCAAAATTGAAAGGAAGATGACCCAATAGGCTCAAGTAGGACTTAAGCACTAAGCGAGTAAAATTCTCATTTGATGTTATAGTTAGAATGAAATGGATTTGGGGAAATGATATAGTGATGCAAGATTAATGACTACAATAAGCTAAATTAATTAGTTTTAGCAAAATACAGACCGACAAAAAAATACAGGAACCTCGAATAACCAAAAATAGAAAGCTAGAAATTGTATTGACATGTATAATGAATATAAAGTTGTCCCAGGAGGAATAAAATTCCTTAGGCATTTTGTTCTAGAGAAAAAGAAGCATGGGGCATTTTGTTCCCTCAAATTTTGCCCAAAATTTTGACTGATAGTCTTGCAGGTCCTAATCTTTCTAGATCTGTTATAGCAATTGCAAAGATTGTACCTGCACATATAAAAACAAGGAAAAGGTTGTGGAAGGGGTTTTTCCTTGGTCAAACCCTTTTTTAGGAATCAAACTTGAAAATGAAATAATATTTTATAAAGGAAAGTAAAATTAAAGGTAAATATTAGACTACCTTGCCAATACATTCATGAACAGATATTGAGATCACATATATTCATAGAGATGCTTGAATGTCACTTGAATTGAATTTTTTGACCTTGAAATATGGAATGGAATCAAGGATGCATTCACAGATGTATGGATCTATGAATGGATGAAGGATCTTGTTTCTTTCTTGAGAACTCTTCTACTTGGCCATCACATGAGAGAAGCTTGCTACAATGGAGAAGATTGCCTTTGAATTGCCTTGGATGCTTGGAAAGAAATTAGATCTTGGATGCTTGCCTTCAAATCTCAAATTCACTCAATTTTTTGAATGCCTGAATGTAACATCTTGATTATGCTTCTCAATAATGGATCTTGGTTTTGGTTACAAAAATGAGAAGAGATAGGGTGTTTATATACCTCATCAAACATTTTGGGATTAAAAATTAAGCCAAACCAACCAAAAGATCCAATTTCACACCAAAACACTATAACATCACTCTGGTTCCAATTTGGGTCCAATATTCCTTGGGGATCAAAAATCTTTGTGCATTTCATTCCTAGGAAAAAGCATCACAATTTGAATGGTAAGTCAGGAATATAGGGTAGATGCCAAATCAAGAGGAAATAGGTAGTTGGATCAAGCATAATAGACATGAAATATCAAAATTGATAAAATGGGTCCTAATTGAGCATCCAATCATGGGTGCTAAATTTTGAGGTGATGTAGGGGCATTCTTGGGTCCTCAGTGAATCTGCATGGTGGTGTGTTTCTTGGTTGGTGTTACTTGGTTGCAGCCTTAACTGATGGTCTCAGTTATTGAAGGAATCTCGGTCGCTAAAGGAACTTAATGAAGCTTCTGGTGCTCGGTAGAACTGGTGCTCAATGATGCCTATGTTGCTCGGTGTTGCTTGGCTTGGTCAATTGTTTCACTGGTGCTCGATAGTTTCTCTAGCACTCAGTAGTTTGGTTTACCAACTAGAGTTCTTGGTGATTTGGTTGGCCAACTTGGTGCATTTATTGTTGGTAGTTGATGTCGCATTCTCTTATGTGGATCTGGAGGCTGACATGTTGAATTAAATAATTGTAAGGCTATTTGAGAGCCAACTTGTATTGTATTTAATATTTGTTTGTAAGAGTTTATTGTTTCATCTAGCCGACTTGTGGCTAATGATCAATATTTATAGGGTGTTTGGGTGGTTGTTTTAGGAATCATATGGGAGGTTATGAGAGTAGATCTAGGGGTAGAAGATAAGTGAAGTTGTGGAAAAGATACTGCAAGATCTTGTAGATCAAATTGTTATCTGATAGTTTGTAATATCAGAGCTAGTGGTTTTATACTTGGTGGCTTGTGAGCACAAGTTTAGATCTGCCTTAGGGTTTCCATCAGTTGCTGATAGTTTTTAGAACTGAACTAGATAGAGTTGTATTGGATCTTGTTGATCTTGTCGAATTACTTCTCGATTGTAATTGGCCCTAACTTGAAAGGCCTTACAGTCGGGCATGTTAATGGAAAATATGTTTTGAAACATATCTTGTTGTGTTATTCCATTGTGTTGTTCTAAAGCTACAAGGTTGGACTATCCTTAATTGGATCCACCTACCTTGACCTGCGTCAGGTGGTATCAGAGATGAGTTGGTCTTGTGGAGTGAAGGTTGACCTAGCAAGGTTGATCTTGTGAAGTTGATCTTGTTGGCGAAGAGATTGTATGATCTAGATTGCAGATCCATGACATTGAACTTATGGCATCTTGGCCTAGTTGTTGTGCAAGGTGGCAGGTTGCGATCTGACTTGCATACAACTTGGAGGTTGTCACAAGGTGGTCAATGTAGGGTTTGTTGCAGAGGGTTTCTATTATCTTTAAGGATGCCTCTGAGAATATTGGACCCTAGAGTGATTGCAGATCTCTGTGATACTGTGGAATCTAGGATTACAAAGAAGGTGAAATCTGATTTTAGATCTGAGATGGAGTTGATGAAGAATGACATGGTCATCGAGATCATGAGAGTCATTACTGGCATACCTTAGAATGTTGGTACTAAAGATGTTTATGAAGAAGCTGCTAAAGACTTTGAAGCTGCTGGATATAGTGGTGATGACCAGAGGGATAGATCTGGTGAAGACAGAACTGCTCAGTTGCATAGATCTGGAGCTCGATTAAGTAAAAGTTACCGAATGGAAGTCTCTAATTTTTGGTACTTTGAAGCCCAAGAACTTGATTGACTAGATTGGTGAACTTGAAGATTTCTTTGAGTTGGAAGAAATTGAAGATCCTCTTCGAGTGAGGTTGGCACAGACAAAATTGAAAGGACATGCTGCTCTTTGGTGGAAAGAATTACAAAGAGATAGAGAAGATGAAGGTGAAATGAAGATCAATCAGTGGAGGTTGATGGTGACTAAGTTGAAAGCTAAGTTCATACCTACTAACTATGAGCTTGACTTGTTTAAGAAGTTGCAGAATTTGAAGTAGAAGGATTTGACTGTTGAAGATTATACCGAGGAGTTCTACAAACTTACTATTCGGTTTGGACACAAAGAACTTGGTAAGGAAAAGGTAGCTCAGTATGTGAATGGTTTGAGATTCAATATTCAGGATGAGCTTGGTATGCTGAAGATTGATTCTGTTGAAGATTCTTATCAGTATGCTCTGAAGGTAGAAGATAAGTTGAAGAGGAAATAACATGGTAATCCCCAAGGGAAGGAAAAGATTGATCAGTCAGTGAAGGATAAACCAACTGCAGAAGATGAATAGAAACCTATAGAAATGAAGAAGAAGACATTTAGAGTTATCTTTAAGGGTACTTGCTATAACTGTGGTGAATAAAAATTTTGAGAATGAACCTGAATCTGAGAACTTGCTATTTCGACAAACATTGCTCGGTACAAAGGAGGAACCTTGTCAGAGGAGTAACTTATTCAGGACTTGGTGCAAGTCTAGAGGTAAACTTTGTGATGTTATTGTTGATAGTGGTAGTACTCATAACCTTGTTGCCAAGGACATGGTTCAAAAACTTGGTTTGAGTAGAATGAGACATCTACGTCCTTATAGGATTGGTTGGTTGCAAGATGATCATGCTCTAGAAGTAAGAGAATAATGTTTTGTTGATGTTCAGATTGGCCAGTATAAGGATCTTGTGTTAAGTGATATTGTGGAGATGAATAGTTGTCCTATATTGCTCGGTAGACCTTGGCAATATGATTGTAGAGCTATGTATGATTATGTGAAGAATGTGTTTACTGTTGAGAAGGATGACATGAAGTTTTCCTTAATACCTTTGCTAGATACAACACTTGGTAGGAGAAGTCTGAGTATTGGTAGCCGAGTTAAGTTGGTAGTGTTATACACTAAATTTGCACCCTTTTTTCAAGCTCTCGTAATCTTGATAACTCAGTATAACAAGGGAATCATCTCAAGGTTGTGGGACCTTTTGCTAACTGAGATGAGACCTTCAGATTCTAGGCTGGTTCCTCTTGGATAGTCACCCTGATTTTCTCTTAGACAGGAAAGTAAAACTTTGAGGGAAAGGGATAAAAGGAGTACATGAAAGGAAATGACTGAAAGCAAATCTACCTACTAGGTGATGCACCGAACTTGGGTTTGGATCTCAGTACAAAGGGATGAAACCAATGAAGGATTCAGGTCCAAGGGATTACAACTTATTGAATAGGCTTGCATAAGTATTTCATAGGAGGGTGTGAACAGGGGACTCAACCTATGACCTGCAAACAAACATCATTTTCTGCAACTAGGTGTAGGAATGAGACAAGGTTGCTAGGGGCTGTAGTATACCCACAAAACACCTAAATCAGATTAGACACAAGAAACACACAAAATTGCAGAAAGCAAGAGGAATTAGGAAAACTGAGATATCATTAAAATCATTCATAAACTTTGATTCAATAAGAGATAATCCAGACATGAAGGCATGAGGACAACGAAAATGTCACCAAATGCTTTGCAATATTTGAATTCATCAATGAAAACTTACAAGATGTGGGAAACTAGAGAGCAAAAATGCTACAGATAGTTCTCCAAGGAAAGACTTTTCCTTTTTACAAAATGTCAATTCTGAGCACTATAGGCTCCAAAAAAAAGAATATATACATTCCCTGCACGTAGGCAGGAACCAAACTTTTAGGGCTACATAGATTTTACAATATAATAATCAACCCTAGGCCAGTCACTTCTAATCATAAATGTGCTTTGTAGATATCTCAACTGATCAGATCTCTTCTTTGCGTGCCCATGCCTGAATTGATCAACCTGCAGGAAAAACTCATCCATCTACCCCCCTGCAAGCCCATACTGCCATGAATGCGCAAAATTCGATCCCACGCAAAGACAAGAAATGACCCCTGACAATCGTCCACACCTCTTTCATCATCCCCTCATAACTGTGTGTGTCCTACAACATCAATTCATCAACTACCTGCGCTTTGCAAACATCTCTACAGAAGAAAGCCCGCCAAAGCAATCACGTCGCCCTTGTAATAGCAATGGTCGCATGATCGCATGAGGTCGAAAGGCTTCATGCGATCACGGGACAACCTTTGAAAACCTGCCTCTGCCTTGCAACAAAATGACACCTCAGGCCTACAAAATTCACCACCTGTCAAGCTTTGCCATGCAGGACACCTAGGCCCGCAAAAGTATCACACTTGCCAAACCTTGCCACATGGCCCAACAGGAGTTGACCACATGGCTGGACCCACAACCACACTGCCTTGAAAAAGTCAGCGATCGCATGATCGCATGAGCCCGAAAGGCTTCATGCGATCATGCAAGAACCCTTAGAAAATTCGCCTTCGCTTTGCCACAAAAGCTCGGGCTTACGATCGCACTGCAAACTTAACCCCGATTTCACCCTAGGTCACCTTTCTCCTCTAGTCACTGAATCGCTTGTTTCTTTAGCTGACCCTGGTTAAGTCTGGCGAATGTGAGATACCTTTTAGTCGCTGAGTCGCTAGATATATCCTAACCTTAGGCCCATCTACCACGCAAGACACCTCGGGTCTATTCATTACACTGCAAACTTAACCCTGGTCTCACCCTCTCTTTAGTCGCCAAGTCATTTGATCTTTTCTCAACCCCAGGTTCCTCTTAGCGACCACACACAATCCCTCAACCGCGCATCTGCAGATTGAGATTCCCATCAGACGGCAGGTGCAAGATCTCATGGGGTCATAATATTCTTTGAGATTTTGCGCCAGCCGCTCATCTCTTTCTATCCTTCTGTAAACCGCAAGCTCCATCGGTGCAGCTAACAGTTTGTCACATGTTCGCATAGCCTAAAAAAGGGCTATGCGATCATGCGATAGACCGCTAGCAGTGCATTGAAAAACCATCAACTAGGCCCACTGATGCCACTTGGCATTCTATTATTTGTTCCAACCGCCACATCAGCAGCACCTCGGCAACCCCTGCCATTAGACCCACTGCAACCTCCAGATTCCCATCTAACGATAGGAGTAAGATTGCATGGCTAAAGAATATACCCCACGCACACACGACCATCATTGGATCAATGCTGACTGTCACTTTGCCCTTTAGAAAAATTGGACTCACCACCCATTGAGATATCCATCGAATGGTTGTCGCATGATTGCATGGGATCGGAAGATCCCATGAGATCATGCGACCACTGTTGATCTTCATCGCACTTGCGCCAATGTAGAAACCAGGCCCCATTGACCGCTTATTGCATGATCTCATGTGGTTAAGAGACCGCATGCAATCATGCGATCGACCACGTGAGGCTAATCGACCACGTGAGGCTAACTGTTGGAACCGTGAACCACCGCCATTGAAACCGCTGACGGTTTGTCACATGGTCACATGGGCTCAGAAGAGCCCATGCGATCATGCGACCAACCGTAAAATGTTAGCACTGACTGTCACTGAAACCATGACCGCCGATCGCCGATACCGCATCAACAGATGTCGCATGATCTCATGGGCTTGAAAGAGCCAATGCGATCATGCGACAATCGTCAGATCTTCCGCACTAGCACGACCTTAAGCACTGGGACCCGCCTGATCAGAGTTGCATGCTTAGGGATGAAAACACAAAAGGGGTGTCGAAAACATAGAGGGTTTTCGAGCAAAGGTTGAAAACACACCGAATTTTCAGAGCGGATAGGTCAAAAACACACCAAACTTTCAGACCAAAAGGTAGAAACTTCCCGAGCCTGTAGAGAGGAGGTCGAAAACACACTGGGTTTTCGACACTTAAGCAGAAAACACACTGGACTCTCGACACTAAGGGCAGAAAACACAGAGAGCTTTGACACTTGAGCATTTCTTTTGGAAAATAGGAACCATGGCCAAAAATGAATGACAAGGAAATTTTGGGCAACATTTTGGCGACCTCTGCGGGATGTCAGCCTCCTAGACATAGACCAGTTGCCTTGACATATCCATTGGGCATGGGGTCATCTTTTTGAGCACAAAAACCTTCTGACAGGGAGAGGGGCAAAACTGAACCAGCAAGATAAAATGTGCATGGGCACTTCTTGGAAAGCAGGAAACTACTCTAGAAAATAGGGGAAAGAAAATAGGGAAATCTATCCTAACCTAAACTAACCAGTGCAGAGACCTGGTTAAACAAATCCATTCACTGGCATGTTGAAGTAGCTACCTTTCCTTCTTAGGATATTTTGCATTGGATTCATGAGGATAGCTACGAAGATAAGAGGCATATAAAGATTTGGCAAATGAAGATGCACTGCCTCTGCAAAAACAAGATCAAGTTCACACACCTCAAATGGATCAAATGGAGGTGTCCCAGTGAACTCCTTCTGGGCCAAGTATCTGATGGGGTAGCCTCTTGAAAGTCTGAAGGTAGGACTTTCATTGGTGGTTTCTCATTTATCTTCATGGGTACCCTCCATCATAGACAGCCATGACAACTCCTCATCCACAGCCAGGGGACTGTCATCTTCCTTTTTTAAACCAGCCAAGAGCTCATCAAAGCTGTCAATGTCTTGAAGATTTGGAACTGATTCCAAATCTTGCTCATGTAGTAGCTCCTTGTGAAAAGGGCAATCCAAGACCAGGTCCTCTTTAATAGGCATATGACCTTGAACCTCCACTCCAAAGAATAGGGGTTCAACATCCAATTTGTCACAAAAGACTTCAATGATATCCAAAAATTCATGCTCTTCTTCAAGGCTTTTGTCTGTGTCCTTTTCTTGGAAAGACTCTCTCATGGCTTCATCATTCTGCTCCATAAAACAAGGCGGCTTACTCAACAAGGGCATGGCATCCATCATAGAATCAACCTCTTGTTGATGGTGGACCTACTGTTCTGATTGACTTTCAGCCATAGGTAATGGCATGGTCTCTTCTTTATCATCAACAAAGAGGGGAAGCTCATTCAACAAATCACCCAAGAGCTCAGGCTGAGCATCAACCTCCACCTCCCCATTTTGCTACTCATTTTCACCACAGCCATCACTCTGCACTGATACCTCAGATTTCTTCTCCTCCTTATCACATGAAAGCTCATTCACCAGTCCTTGCTCAGACACCAGACTAGTGTCCTTACAAAGGCTTGGCATCAGAAAGCCAGGAGGTAGAGTCCATTGGGGTATCCATATTACTTCATCATCTTGATAAACCAGAGGGGCCTCTTGGGATAAAAATTTTCCTTGAACGGGCTGCTCTTGCAAGGTGGATTGAACCTCAAGCATAAGCTCTTGAACAAAATTTTTTGCCTTAAAACTTGGGATGTGAAACTGAGGGGGAGAGGGGGAAGACAAAGAAGGCATAGCAGCTTTAAAGCTTGGAAATAAATGCTTAGCAACCTCCTCATGTGTAGGTTCTTGAGATAAATGGGCCCTCCAGCTTGGAATTTTGGGCCTAGGAGCCTCTTGTTGAGCAATCAATGATCTCAACCTTGCTGTCTCCATGTCAGCTTGGTGCCTAATCTCTTCTTGAAATTCTCTTCCCTGCTGCCCATCAACAAGAACCTCTATCATTTGGTAAGGAGATGCCCCTTGCTCATAATTTTGAGCCTCCTACTCTCTCTGCTCCCTGAGCTCAGATACTTGTTTGACCAAATCAAGCAACAGACTCTTTGCCTCCTACATCTCCTTGAAGTCTGAGCTCAGAGTCTGCATCTACTACTGAATAGGCTGAGAAGGGGAGGGTGGGTGGTAAGCATGATGGGGAACCTGGTCTTGCATCTGCTGTTGTGCCTCTTGTGCCCATGATCCATCTCGCTTAAGAGCTCGCTCATAACTTTGCACAAGGGAAAACTCATTTGGGGCATACTGGATATACTGATACCCTTGAGAAGTATAATAGCTTGGGATAAAAGGAGGCTTTGGGTGGCTTTGGTAAGGCTGAAAACTAGCCGGTTGAGCATTATTCTCACAATAGGGTGGTGAGTAACCTGACTGTCCATAGAAACTTGACATGTCTACTCATGCAGTTAGCTGGGATTTGAAAATGAAAGCTTGAAAATATACCAGCATCTGATCTTTGAAACCAGTAGACCTTCTAGAGTCGCCAGATATGCAGCAAAATGATCTCTTCTAGGCCTGTAGCATGCTACCAGCATATCAGAGATAGCATACCTTGAACATGAATCTGAACTTCAGTCCCACCAGGCGTGCTAGAAATGTTATACACTGAATTTGCACCCTTAGTTCAAGCTCTCGTAGTCTTGATAACTCAGTATAACAAGGGAATCATCTCAAGGTTGTGGGACCTTTTGCTAACCGAGATGAGACCTCCAGATTCTAGGTTGGTTCCTCTTGGATAGTCACCCTGATTTTCTCTTAGATAGGAAAGTAAAACTTTGAGGGAAAGGGATAAAAGGAGTACATGAAAGGAAATGACTGAAAGCAAATCTACCTACTAGGTGATGCACCGAACTTGGGTTTGGATCTCAATACAGAGGGATGAAACCAATGAAGGATTCAGGTCCAAGGGATTACAACTTACTGAATAAGCTTGCATAAGTATTTCATAGGAGGGTGTGAACAGGGGACTCAACCTATGACCTGCAAACAAACATCCTTTTCTGCAACTAGGTGTAGGAATGAGACAAGGCTGCTAGGGACTGTAGTATACCCACAAAACACCTAAATCAGATTAGACACAAGAAACACACAAAATTGCAGAAAGCAAGAGAAATTAGGAAAACTGAGATATCATTGAAATCATTCATAAACTTTGATTCAATAAGAGATAATCCAGACATGAAGGCATGAGGACAATGAAAATGTCATAGAATGCTTTGCAATATTTGAATTCATCAATGAAAACTTACAAGATGTGGGAAACTAGAGAGCAAAAATGCTACAGATAGTTCTCCAAGGAAAGACTTTTCTTTTTTACAAAATGTCAATTCTGAGCACTACAAACTCCAAAAAAAGAATATATACATTCCCTGCACGTAGGCAAGAACCAAACTTTTAGGGCTACATAGATTTTACAATATAATAATCAACCCTAGGCCAGTCGCTTCTGATCATAAATGTGCTCTGTAGATATCTCAACCGATCAGATCTCTTCTTTGCGTGCCCATGCTTGAATTGATCAACCTGCAGGAAAAACTCATCCATCTACCCCCTGCAAGCCCATACTACCATGAATGCACAAAATTTGATCCCACGCAGAGACAAGAAATGACCCCTGACGGCCGCCCACACGTCTTTCATCATCCCCTCATAACTGTGTGTGTCCTGCAACATCAATTCCACAACTACCTGCGCTTTGCAAACATCTCTACAAAAGAAAGCCCGCCAAAGCAATCACACCGCCCATGTAATAGTAATGGTCACCTAATCACATGAGGTCGAAAGGCTTCATGCGATCACGTGAAAACCTTTGAAAACCTGCCTCCGCCTTACCATAAAATGACACCTCAGGCCCACAAAATCTGCCACCTGTCAAGCTTTGCCACGCAGGACACCTGGGCCCGCAAAAGTATCACACTTGCCAAACCTTGCCACGTGGCCCAACAGGAGATAACCACATGGCTGCACCCACGACCACACTACCTTGAAAAAGTCAGCGGTCGCATGATCGTATGAGCTCGAAAGGCTTCATGCAATCATGCGACAACCCTTAGAAAATTTGCCTCCGCTTTGCCACAAAAGCTCGGGCTTACGATCGCACTGCAAACTTAACCCCGATTTCACCTCGGGTCACCTTTCTCCTCTAGTCGTTGAATCGCTTGTTTCTTTAGCTGACCCCAGTTAAGTCTAGCGAATGTGAGATACCTTTTAGTCGCTGAGTGGCTAGATATATCCTAACCCTGGGCCCATCTACCATGCAAGACACCTTGGGTCTATTCATTACACTACAAACTTAACCTTGGTCTCACCCTCTCTTTAGTCGCCAAGCCATTTGATCTTTTCTCAACCCCGGGTTCCTCTTAGTAACCATGTGCAATCCCTCAACCGTGCAACCGCGCATCTACAGACTAAGATTCCCATCGGACGGTGGGCGCAAGATCTCATGGGGTCAGAATATTCTTTGAGATTTTGCACCAACCACTCATCTCTTTCTATCCTTCTGCAAACTGCAAGCTCCATCGGTGCAGCTAACGGTTTGTCGCATGTTCGCATAGCCTAAAAAAGGGCTATGCGATCATGCGACAGACCACTAACGGTGCATTGAAAAACCATCAACTGGGCCCACTGACGCCACTTGGCATTCTATTATTTGTTCTGATCGCCACATCAACAGCACCTCAGCAATCCCTGCCATCGGACCCACTGCAACCTCCAGATTCCCATCTAATGTTGACTGCCACTTTTCCTTTTAGAAAAACCAGACCCACCACCCACTAAGATATCCATCGAACGGTTGTCGCATGATCACATGGGATCAGAAGATCCCATGAGATCATGTGACCACCATTGATCTTCATCGCACTTGCGCCAATGTAGAAACTAGGCCCCACTGACCGCTTGTCGCATGATCTCATGCGGTTAAGAGACCGCATGCGATCATGTGACCGACCGTGTGAGGCTAACTGCTAGAACCGTGAACCACCGCCACCAAAACCGCTGACGGTTTGTCGCATGGTCGCATGGGCTCGGAAGAGCCCATGTGATCATGTGACCAATCGTAAAATGTTAGCACTAATCATCACCGAAACCATGACCATCGATCGCTGATACCGCATCAACGATTGTCGCATGATCTCGTGGGCTCGAAAGAGCCCATGCGATCATGCGACAGCCGTCAGATCTTCTGCACTGGCACTGCCTTAGGCACTGGGACCCGCTTGATTGGAGTTGCGCGCTTAGGGCCAAAAACATAGAAGGGGTGTCAAAAACACAGAGGGTTTTAGAGCAAAGGTCGAAAACACACTGAATTTTCAGAGCGGATAGGTTGAAAACACACCGAACTTTCAGACCAAAAGGTAGAAACTTCCCGAGTCTGCAGAGAGGAGGTCGAAAACACACTAGGTTTTCGACACTTGAGCAGAAAACACATTGGACTCTCGACACTAAGGGCAGAAAACACAGAGAGCTTCAACACTTGAGCATTTCTTTTGGAAAATAGGAACCATAGCCAAAAATGAATGACAGGGAAATTTTGGGCAATAGGTAGATCCTGAAAAAATGAATGATCAATTTGGAGAACAGATCTGTGTGTTGTCAAGGAAAGACTTGAAAAGACAGAGGAAGTTGAAGTGGAAGAGTATGCAAAGTGAAAAGGTGGAGGACATGTATGTGAAGAACCAGTTTAGGGTTTATGTGATGAATCCTAAAAGATGTTCTTCTCACATATGAACATCTTTTCAAACCTAGGGTATCTGATGCAGGGGCATTCTTGGGTCCTCAGTGAATCTGCATGGTGGTGTGTTTCTTGGCCGATGTTACTCGATTGCAGCCTTCACCGATGGTCTTAGTTATTGAAGGAAGCTCAGTCGCTAAAGGAACTTGATGAAGCTTCTGGTGCTCAGTGGAATTGGTGCTTGGTGATGCCTATGTTGCTTGGTGTTGCTTGGCTTGTTTGGTTGTTTCACTGGTGCTTGGTAGTTTCTCTGGCGCTCGGTAGTCTAGTTTACCGATTGGAGTTCTTGGTGATTTGGTTGGTCGACTTGGTGCATTTATTGTTGGTAGATGATGTTGCATTCTCCTATGTGGAACTGTACGTCGACATATTGAATTAAATAATTGTAAGGCTATTTTAGAGCCGACTTGTATTGCATTTAATATTTATTTGTAGGAGTTAATTATTTCATCCAGTCGACTTGTGGCTGATGACCAGTATTTATAGGGTGTTTGGGTGGTTGTTTTTAGAATAAGATGGGAGGTTATGAGAGCAGAGCAGATAAGTGAATTTGTGGAAAAGATCCTATGAGATCTTGTAGATCATATTGTTATCTGATAGTTTGTAATAGTAGAGCTAGTGTTTGCATACTTGGAGACAAGGATATTGCTTGGTGGCTTGCGAGCACAAGTTTAGATATGCCTTAGGGTTTCTATCAGTTACTGATAGTTTTCAAAACTAATCTATCTGGAGTTGTATTGGATCTTGTTGATCTTGTTGAATTACTTCTTGATTGTAATTGGCCCTAACCCGAAAGGCCTTATAGCCGGACATGCTAATGGAAAATATGTTTTGAAACATATCTTGTTGTGTTGTTCTAAAGCTACAAGGTTGGATTGTCCTTAATTGGACCCACCTACCTTGACCTGTGTCATTAGGACAATACACCATGATGTACATTTATCACAATAAATCCTCTAGAACCATTTGATCATAGCTCAAGATCCATGGACATGAAAGAAAAGCATAAAGCACTTGAGAGAAATAATGTGCAACACATTTCAAGTGATAAACTATCGAGTAGATCAAGAGTGTGGAATGAGAATTCTCCTCCAAGATATGAAAGTCATCATGAGTCATCCAAGATTAATATCATCATATATTGTCTCCATTGAACTAATATCCAACCAAGGTGTAGGCTCCTTAAACTTCTTGCTAAAATATCATCATGAGTAACCATCTCAACAATATGTCTTTCTTCTTAAGAGAACTCTAGCCTTGCCTAAGTCTCTTTATATCCATGAGTAGTACCAAAATATCAACTCATGCTTGTACACACTCAAATGGTGCACTTCTCTAAGTCATTATATCCAAGGGAATCCATGAATGGTATACCTTACAAAGTGACCTAGAGCTCTTTATGTATGGAGTTGCAAGATTATTTAAAATTTTCTCTCAGCTAGAGCTATTAAGCTAATGACCTTGCTAGTCAACCACACAATGAGAGATTCAAATGAAGACAAGGGCAAGAATGCCAATATCTCTAAGAATCAAAATGAAATGCAATGCAAAGCTATACTATGAATGAAAATGCAAGCTATGCAAGCTAAGCTATAAAAGGAAATATGCAAGTATTACAAAGCCTCCTAATTAAGCTAGATGAAGTAATCTAAAACATAAAGGAAATCTATACTATGAATGTCATGACAATGCAAGAAATGAAACTGTGATAGCATGTAGATGCAAAAGCCAAGAATGCTCCAAATCTTCAAAAGCTCCAAAGTGACCTAGAAAACTTGTAGCATAACATTAGCATAAAAGATTGATATGCAAATGAGGAAGAGAGCTCTTCTTTTATAGGAAATGAGGAGGAATGGACCATGGAGATTAAGAGGAAAAAGATTTAATCAACAGTGGAGCTTGAAAAAGGAGCAATCCATGTGCACAAATATCCTCCAATGAAAAAATAAGAGTTGACTTTTGTGTCCATATAAGACAAAAAGTGCTTTTCTTCTTTTTATAGAATAAGAATAATGCTTTATTTGTGCAACTTAGGATAAGAGGAAAAGGTGGGGGCTTTTTATTTAATAAAAAAGGAGGAAATATTCCTTTCAAATAAATAAAGACTTAGGATAAAATGGTTAGCCCAAGGAATAATCAAATAAATGATGAAATATGACTTGACCAAAGAAATTGATAGAATTGATAAAATGTTGATTTTTGAAAATATTGATTCAAGAATTTGATAAATTGTTGAATCGGGGCCCAAAGTCTAGGTGACCATTTTAGGATGCATACATTTGCCCCTCTGTGACTAATGTGTGATCATTCTGGGAACACATGTGGTCAAAGAAGAATTGAAATGTGAGATCGATTTGGGATCACAAAACAATCCAGATGTGTGTTCGACGAATGGGAACACATCAGGACAAGCATAAGCATAAGCTGAAGGACAAGACCAACACTGTTGTTGTTAAGTGATAGTCAAGTTTGAAATCAAAAGACAAGATCAACACTGTTAATGTTAAGTGATAATCAAGTCTCAAAATTCTCAAGATGAGCTAAATGATAAAGCTAAATCAAAGATTAAAGCTAATAGGTACTGCCCCCTCAGAATCAAAATTGAAATCAAGTAGAGGAGAAGCAACAAATAGATAAACTTGATCAAGTCACTAGAAATCATAATCGAAGGATGGAGCAGGATAGGATAACCATCAAGCAATGAACACATGCCCCAGTTTGACCAAGTCAAACCACAGAAAGATGAAGCGAGTGAAAATGAATGAAAGACTAGAAGTTTGAAAGAGATGGGGATGAGGAAATGAAGATGCCCCAATGAAGATTGAAGGATCAGGCCTCAAATGGTCAGCCAACTACGCAGAAGAGGGGGAAATTTTGAAATGCAATTTTGACTATCAAGATGAACTCATATTTCAATTTTGAGTCCAAAAATGGATCCAAGACATCGAAATTAGCTAAGGGTGCAATTTTTGCACAATTTTGAGGTGTTTTGAAAATTATGTCAAAAAGTTAAAATGCTATATAAGGGGTAGGTTGTGATGTGAAAGACAAGCGAAAGACACGATCGAGAAAAGGAAAGATGAGCATAGTTGACTGACTAGTCCATGAAAGATAAAAGAAGAGCTCTCTCCATATGCAAGGTGCAAAACTAAACTATCATGAACCTACAAATGCAAGCTACTATGAAAGTGGTTGACTTGCAAGGTCACAATGCCAATAGACATCTAATAATCATCATCGAGCTTTATTGGTAGCGTCATCAGATCATACAATACTCACTAGTATGACTATGGGTATATGAATATGATCTATATCAGATAAAATGTGGGAATCCCACCTAGGCACCAAAGACATATAGGTCAAGATGACTAGTGCAGTGAGATTACCTAAGTTTTCTATAGCGAGATTATGCTTGCATCAGGACATAAGAAGGTCAAGATGGCTATAAGCATGCACTCACATAAACAGTCAAAGATAATACCTTGTAGATCCTAGGTGTCAAGTGGATCAAGCATAAATGCTAATGATAATTAGGACCCACAAAATATACCCACAAGCAGAAAAAGCAATAAAACATGTCCTCATGCCCTTAGTCTTCTAGCTATGCATCATCGAAAACTATCATAGGGAGAGAACACTCATCAAAGAAATCATCATAGACAGCACACAAAAAAATAAAGTTAAGCAAGTCTCAACGAGTCGAGTGTTTAAGTGCGTGTGTGTAGGTCATAGAATCAATCTTTGAGTATCGCATTTGCTAGTGAAAATATCATATCATGCTAAATTGTAGGGTAGGATAACTGATAAGTGTTGAGAAACACTTGATGCTAGGGTAGTGTTGAAAAAAACATTGTTTGGGTGGTGTTGAAAAACACCGTTTTCAAGATGTCCTAAAGATCAATGCATCCTAAAGGACCAAAGCTAACACAGTTATGCCCCCTAGACAAAGACAAAGACCAATTCCAAACCAAGGCAACAAGGTCAAGGCATGATGGAGAAAGGCTAAGTGTCAAGGACGCATGCTAAAAGACAAGGGTGCAAAGGCCTCAAGTAGCATCTATTTCTAGATTTTCACCACTTGATAGATTTTTTTATTTTTTTAATTTTTTTGTATTTTTGCTACCAAGGTGCCTGTTTCCAGGTTTTCACCAAGGCACTTTTTCTTTTTTCTTTTTTTGAATTTTTTACATTTTTGTATTTTTTTCAGGACTTTTTATGCTTTTAAAGATTTTTTCAGCATCATATATGAATTTTTTTGGTATTTTTTCAGGATCAATAAATATGTACAAAGGATGCCCCCAGACAGAACAGGCATCAAACTCCCAAGCAAGATCACATCGTGTAGTCCCAATGTCTAGCAAGGTGGAGGACAAGAAGGATTAGCAAGCTGGTGGAAGATAAGAGAATGAAGGAGAATGAAGGGAAGAAATCCTCAAGGGAAAAACTCCTCAAAAGTACCCAAGCTAGGGAAAAATTGTCATGTAAAGCACATTTGGACAAGCAATGAAAGGCTAGCATAGGATAAGTCGCAAAAGCATAGTGCAAAAGAAGGAAAGGATGCAGTCCAAAGGAGTAGACATGTCAAGAGGCTTCATAGCATCACATTTTACTCTTTTTTATTAGATCAAGACAAAGGGGAAAAGGATAGTGAAAGACTAGAATGAATGGAGGAAAATAAATATGAAGGCTAAACATGAATGGAATGAAAGCAAGATCATCATAAGATAGCCAAATGTTCGTGTATAAGTCAACATTGCCAAGATCAAAGAGAGAAGATGGAATGGATGAAATATGTAGAAGAACTACGCATGATTTCTGATTGCCAGGTTTTCATCATGATACTTATCCAAGGTGCCACAAGAGAGTGGTTTTCACCATAGGATGAATTTATTTCTCTTTACTTTTGCTACCAAGGTGCCTGTTTCTAGGTTTTCACCAAGGCACATTTTCAATTTTTTTAAATTTTTTTAAATTTTTTTTTTTCTTTTGAATTTTTTTTTCTTTTTTTGGAAGAAGGCAGGGTTTTTAGATAATGCTCCTTGAAAGGATAAACCATGATATTTCAAAGATTCAAAATGATATGCTTAAAGATGCTGATAGGGAAAGGAAGATGGAAGAGAAAAATGGAGGATAAGATTTTATGTAAAGTGAGTGAGGCTAGAAGATAGGAGGAATAGACAAATGAGGAAAAAGGATAGAAGGTAGAAGGATAATGAATGAAAGGATTGTGAAAGAGTAGATGGAAAGGAAGGAAAGATCAACATCAACACACACCTTGAAGGGTGGCGAGAGGATGGAGAAAATGTGAATGAAGGAATACGTGAAGAAATATGGTGAATGTTTAGTAGAGGTTGTGGTTCAGGCACGTGGAATGGAAGAATATTTTTGGAAGAAGATGAAGTGGAAGCCTTTGGAAGCTTGAATGTCAACTTCACTTGTTGTTCAACATAAGAGTCTCTTAAGAGAGACTTTGGAATCCATATAGTCGTAGGTTTTTCATTTCTTTTTGATGATTTAGAGAGAATATCTTCAATGATGGATTTTGGAACCCATACTTGTCTTGTAGTTTTCTTCTTAGATATCTCTTTTCACTTTATGCCTCCATGTCGATTAAAGGAGACATGGTGATCTTCTTTTTTTGATGGATTCTTGTATTGCTTCTTTTTCTTATATTGAACATTCAAGTTACTTCCAAAAGACTTGGGACCTATGGAAGAAGAAGGAGAATATGACTGGTTTAGATGAGTGGGTGGGTGAAAAGGATTCAAGGGTATGCATCTATGTTGATCTTGAGGAAAGATAGGAGATGGAGGGATGTAAGGACCCAAGATGGATGAAGAATTAGGAGAGTTAGGGGGGGAAAGTGAAGGGACATAAGGGCCCAAGATGGAAGGAAGATTTGAAGCCCTTAGTATTGGTGGAGGAGGTCCAAGGATGAATGTAGAAGATACGAAAGGATAATTAATAAGTTCATCAGCATCCATATGACAACCAAGGACATCAGCATCTTTTAGATGAGCACTAAAATTTACAATAGGATCATGAACATCTTGAATAGGAGCAACTTCTTTGATAGAATTGTTCGGAGCTTGCAAAGATTTAGGAAGAGTAGAAAGTGGAAGTGAACAAGAAGATGGAAGACTTTGATCTTGACAAGTTGCTTTGGATAGCATAAGTGCATCATTTTTTTCTTGATTTTCAATAGGCTTAACATTGTAAGTAACAACACTATTTTCAATAACCTCAATGGAAGTAAGGTCATCTTGATTTTCAATAAGCTCAATGGTGTGAGTAGTAGCTTGATCTTGCCTAGGATAAGACTTAAGACATAGTGGAATGAATGCAAAAGAGCGTGCAGGATCAAAAGAACCATGAGACAGAAGAGAGACATCATGAAAATGATTGGATGACATGGAGGGTTTTTGATCTTGATCTTTCTTTATGTTCTTTTCTTTATCATTTTTAAAGTCCTCTTGACATGGAGCCACTTCTAAGGATAAGGAAGCATGTTGGAATTTTATGGAAGACTTTGGAAAAGATGGTGAAGGACTAGCTGAAGTAGGCATTATAGCACATAAAGGCTTAGGCTCTTTAGGTTTATCATTATTGAAAGTATTTGCAGCCAAGTGAAGGTTAGCTTGAGTTTCTTTAAGAGGTAGCCCTTGAGGATAACTATAGGGAACCGTATGAAAAGCATTAGGATCTTTGTCGGATGAAGGATTTGCGAAAGATTTGGAAGATTTGGAAGCTTTAGGAAATGTATGAGTATTGGAGGAAGTAGGGGATGGAAGGGAACCATCACAAGACAAAGGTCCATCATTAACATAATCTTGCTTGAGAGTGTAATCTTTATTTTCAACATGAATGTTCCTAGAGGAATGATTCTTATAATATTTATATTTCAAATCAGTGCGGTGCATTTTATATTCCTCAATAGAAGTAGATGTATCATCATCAAGGTATTGTTCACAGAAATCATCAAAGTCTCTTTCAAAATCAGAATCATATGGATCACCATCACGATCTATCCAATGTGATGAACCATTTCTAGTAAGCACGAGCACACGGTGAGGACTCTTAGGAATAGAAGTTTCATAGGTATGACTATATGGTTCATCATCATAGCCATCATAATAGTCATCATAGTCATCAAAGACGGGCGTGTCACTCTTCGTGAAAGAGGTATCATAAGGATTATCATCTTGCTCATCATGGTATGTCTTAAGACTCTTGGGAGAAGTAGAAGAGGAATGAGATTGTGAAGAAGAGGAAAGTGAAGACCTAGTGGAGGAAGAAGACTTGGATAATGAGGAATGCGAATAATATCTAGAAGAATCATGGTGAGACTTGGAAGATGAAGAATTTGAATGGTGTCTAGAAGAGTTATGATAAGACTTGGAAGGTAAGGAATTTGAATGAGAAGACTTATATAATGAAGAATGTTTGGAAGAAGGAGATCGTGATATGATCATGTGTATGATCCTAGCAAAGGCATCTGATTCAATCAATTTTTCTTTTATTTTTGCCATAAATTTATCATCCATGCAATTTTTGGAGGAATAAAGATACTCTTCAAATTGAGCAATGAGTTCAAGATCATCCATTCTCAAGAGAGGTTCCATAACAAGATAATTGAAATTCATGGTTCCAAAAGAGGAGGAATCAAGCATGGAAGAAATGAATAGATGAATAGAAGAAGGTAGACTAGATAGTAAGACGAAAAGAATCAAGAAGACATGAAGAGTTTAGGAAGAAGAGGAAGAAGCATGAAGGAAGAAGAAAATGAGAGACTAGGAAGACATGGGAGAAGTGGAAGAAAGAAGACCAGGAGTCATTTTGTGCAAATTGATACCATTTGAGTTCATTTGGATATTGAGAAACATGTCACAATATTTAAGATCTGACCTAGACCGACCAAGGGAAATTGGGAGTGACACAAATCAGTAAGACAACAACCAATAAAAAGACAACAAAATAACTTTGTGCGATAGTTTCCAGGAAAGTAGTGCGACTCTTGACCAGTGAACATAAAAAAAAAACTCAAATTTGAAGGCAATTCGATCAATGTTTCAGTTTGATGGTTCAATTTCACAATTCAGAATACAGTAATAGCAGATAATAGACAATTTTGCAAATAGTAGGTGATCAAACATGTCATAGAACACTTGTGCAAGAGCAAAAGCAACCTTGCTAAGACAAGCAATTGTGATATCAAAGTGAAAAATCCTATGAATGCTACCGTGATGTTTGATGTTTGAGAATGTTTACACAGGTAGATCATAATGAGAACACTTCAAGCACTTGCTAGCCTAGAAGGACAAAGGCTCAATACTTAGCAACTTGGCCCACACTTGATGTTCCATCGCCTCACACAAAGTAGTTGCCCACAATAGATGTTGGCTTTGTCATGGAGGTGTCAATGACACAACCAAAGGAACACAGATAGTGAGTAATCTTGGGGTGAACTAGGTTATTCCACTTGAATCAATCCTTGCACCAAGAAGCTAAGTGGCAAAATAGGGTGGCCTCTATCTATGGTTCTTAGTAAGGGCTTCCGTTCGTAGTACCCCTCTTGCTCCCCAAAGGGACTCCTCACCTTGCGGCAAGTAACAAACCTCATGGCCTCAAGAGTACCTTAAGCATTCTTGCTCAATACTTTCCTCATGGTCACAATCCCACAAGTACTCACATCAAACGAAGACAAGCACTACGTCTACCAAGGTTTTGTGTCCTTGATAGCCTTGAGTTTATAGTGGGTCGAAATAGCTCGGTAAAAGGCTTGTCCCCACTTGGGTCATTCCTCTTGATTGCTCAAGAGCAGGCCCGCTAAAAGATTCTAAAGATCTAAACAAAAAGTAGATCAACTTATGAGGTTCAAAGATTTTGTTTCACCACAAGGGTGAAGAGCATACTCCCTTATCCCAAAGCTTTCTCCCAAACACACCAAGAAAATGTTCAATTACCCTCTTACTTTCAAAATCCAAAGATGGGTCAAGATTTTCTTGTTCACCACAAGGGTGAAGAGCATACTTCTCCTACCACCCAAAAATTCCTAAAATAAGATATTATGTTCCTATGAAATGAAACAACTAGTAATTGCCACACTTGAAAAGAAATAAACAACAAGCATTTTTTTTTTGGTTTTATATGCTTTGAGCAGCCCTGCAAAAATAATTAGTAGCCCTTGTGCATTTGAAGCTTTGACATGCATTCTTTTGGCAAAATATTTCAAGAAATGAGAGCACCTACAAGCACAACTTGTTAACTCCATAATGGTTAGCACATCAAAAATTAGATAATCTACAAGTAAAATAGCTAATCAAATGGAAAAATTTGAAAATGAAACCAACATGGTTAGATTAGGCTCGGAAAGAGCTTTCCAATGATATATCACACTTAAATTTTTGATATTGTATGTGAAAATTTCTAAAAAATGGGTGCCAGTTTTCCAGGGTGGCACGGATTCTGAAAATGCCAAAATTTTCAAAAAATTACAAAAACTAGCAAAATTAAACATAAAATACTAGGTGGCATTTAACAACTATTATGTGTCATTTAAAAGCTTGCAGGCATGATCAAAATGTGCACAGGCGACAACTGAATGTGCACAGGCGATAACAGAATGTGCTCAGGCGACAATAGAATGTGCTCACGTGACAACAGAATGTGCGCAGGTGACAACATAATGTGTGCAGGTGACAACACAATAAGCACAGGTGACAACAAAATGTGCACAAGCGACAACAAAATGCTCACAAGCGTGAACAGAATGCTCACAGGCATGAACAAAATGCTCACAGGCACGAATAGAATGCTCACAAGCGTGAACAAAATGCTCACATGCATGAAAAAAATGCTCACAGGTGCGAACAGAATGCTCACAAGCGTCGTCAGATTTCTCGTAAGCGGTGTTTCTCCTGTTTGCGCAAAATTGACAAAAAAATGACGCTGAAAATATATAAAACTTGATAAAAATGCAGAGAATGAGGCTCAAGGCCCCACGGTGGGTGCCAAAAATGTACACACTCAAATAGTGCACTTCTCTAAGTCATTATATCCAAGGGAATCCATGAATAGGAAACCTTAGAAAGTGACCTAGAGCTCTCTATGCACGGAGTTGCAAGATTATTTGAAGTTTTGCTCTAAGCTAGAGCTATTAAGCTAATGACCTTGCTAGTCAACCACACAATGAGAGATTTAAATGAAGACAAGGGCAAGAATGCTAATATCCCCAATAATCACTATGAAATGCAAATGCAAGCTAGATTACGATGAAGATGCAAGCTAGAAATGAGAGATGCAAGCTACACTATGGAAATGAAAGTACAAGCTATGTTATGAAAAGGAAAGATGCAAGTATTACCAAGCCTTCCTAATTAAACTAGATGATTTACTCTAAAGCTTGAAAGGAAATCTAAACTATGAAAGCATAAACATGAAGCTACTATGCATGAATGAAACTAAGAATGGAATGTAGATGCAAAAGCCAAGAATGCTCCAAATCTTCAAAAGCTCCAAAGTGACCTAGAAAACCTGCATCATAACATTAGCATAAAAGATTGATATGCAAATGAGGAAGAGAGCTCTTCTTTTATAGGAAATGAGGAGGAATGGACCATGGAGATTAAGAGGCAAAAGATTTAATTAACAGTGGAGCTTGAAAAAGGAGCAATCCATGTGCACAAATATCCTCCAATGAGAAAATAAGAGTTGACTTTTGTGTCCATATAAGACAAAAAGTGTTTTTCTTCTTTTTATAGAATAAGAATAATGCTTTATTTGTGCAACTTAGGATAAGAGGAAAAGGTGGGGGCTTTTTATTTAATAAAAGGGGAAGAAATATTCCTTTCAAATAAATAAAGACTTAGGATAAAATGGTTAGCCCAAGGAATAATCGAATAAATGATGAAATATGACTTGATCAAGGAAATTGATATAATTGATAAAATGCCGATTTTTGAAAATATTGATTCAGGGATTTGATAAATTGTTGAATGGGGGCCCAAAGTCTAGGTGACCATTTTAGGGTGCATACAATGCTAAACTCCAAATGTATCTTTGAACTCTCATGAATCTTCTTAGGCATGTGACCAATACACCCAATACAATTTAGAGAACTTGCCAAATCACTGCCAAATCTCCAATTAGATAGATCAAGAACCTATCATGACTTCATGATCTAACCATCTCTTCCTAGGATATCACATGCTCCAAGTGAACATACTATGGTCCCAAGAACAATGTGTCACATAAAAAATTTAATGCACAATTAAGAGTGTACCATGGCATAATGCCAACATACTCTAAACAAACATCACCAATCAAGCACCACCAATACCTCAACTAAAGGCTCTGAGAGTCCTCCATGGCTCTAAGATGTTACACATCCCTAAATATTTTACATGCAAAGGTGAAGGAACCCTTTTGTAGAAAAAAAGAACTAAGAATCCCTCCAAACCATCCACGTCATTAGAGAAGATCATCCATTTCAATGTGATGAATACACAATCATTACTAGATTTCCCACTAAACTATGATACTGAGCTCTCCAAGCACATGACACACCATCTCCCAAATTTTAAAATCATCTAGGTCCATGCGCATACAAGTGTATTGCTAATATCATCAAGTGAAACCAAGTTATCCAAACAAAGGAAATACACCATGATACATGACCCCACAACCAAGGCTCACTCATCATTCATTCTCTCATCCCAAAGTAATCACACCAATTCTCAAGTGACCAAAGATAAAGCTACCTAACAAGTCTACACCAACATTGAATCAAATCTCATGAATATAAACAATCCATATTTGAGTTGTCCAATTGTAACTAAATAGGTGATCAACCCACACAATTGCATAAATCATAGATCTAGTCATTGCAACATGAAAACCCACTATTACATTAGTGACATGTGAAATGCCATCTCAAAGATAACTATCATTTAGACAAAATGATTGAAGCATAAATCTTGTTTGCCAATCAAGTCTACATCAAACATCACAGTACATGAATCCAAAAAGCATCACCATTGAAATGTTGAATGAAAAATCATGTACCAACATTCCCATGTAGAGAAAGCATCACACTTTCTCTCACCATGCACAAAGCATGCATGCAAAACTACAACTATCTCATCTAGTATCACCCCAAAGAAATCAGGGTCTAGAAAATGGCTCTTTAGTGGATCCATAAAACTGCAAGTTTTTCTTCACCTTTTAAAACATGCAAAATCACCATGTTCAAGAACACCCATGTAGATCTATACCTACTTCTCATTTGGAAGACTCAAAATTCTAAGAAAGAACTAAACAACTTAACCCAAAATAATTGATTGTTATAGATGCGCATCTCCATAGATTTTTAAGAAAAGCCTACAAACCCCTTAGATCCAAGGAACATAAATGCAAGCTGAACATCCATAAGGAAAAAGAAGTTCAAGAACTTTGGGCCCATTTGTAGGCCAACTCCACAACCATCATCAATCCATGCATCTAAGGGAGATAAGTTATTCTAGAAGCTTCCAGATCATAAAATGATCAATTCCATAGCCTCCACATATTCAGGGTAACAAAAGCAATGCCTTCCAATACTGGGAAATAGTGAGCACCCAACATAAGCACATCACTCCATAATTGTAAAAACACACAAATTTCTCCATATTACTAGGGAGCCTCTCACAGACACCCAATATGGAAACTTTGTAGCATGCAACCAAAAAGCATGAAAAGAACATCCCATGTTGTCAACTAGAAGTTCTAGATCATTTCCATTTTAACATGACCAACTCCATTTTCTTCATCTTTGCCATCTTGTTATTCTGGCCAAGATCTTGATTAGAATTTTGATTTTTCATGATTGTTTGACTCTGTGAATATACTTGTTCTAAATTCTTACATCTTAATGTCAGCAAAAATAATTGTCCATGTAATATGGATATAAATTTTATTGTAAAATGTGACTTTTCTCCAATGCAATTACTTAATGAGCATTGATAGAATATGTTGTTATGAACCTGAATTGATTGATGCTATCAGCCTAATTGGAAGTAACATTCACATTTCTAAAAAAATGAAACACTATAAATCTAAACATTTCTTTTATTTGGGCGAGATCAATAGCTTGTTGATTCAAATCAACAAGACATTAACATGTCTATTTATGTCATGCCACTATACCTGCCTATTACTAATTACTAGTATATTCACCATTATGTCTTATTTTCAAAGATTTATTATCTTGATAAGTGGGAGATATTTTCCATAAAAAGTCAAATTGTGATATGTTATTTTTTAGTCAAACTCATTGACCCATGTTTCATGAGTGCATCTAGTTGATGCTCATAGAGGTGAAGCACCTTAACCCTAACTCAAGCACACTTAACCACAAAGTTTCCTCCAAAATTGAGCCCACTTTACTTGCAACAAGTGTTTTTCCTTACAAATCATTCATTTATTATTTTTCTAAACTTTAGAAATTTATCATATATGACCACCTTAACACTAATATTTTCATTCCAAAGATTATCCTTATTACCCACTTGAATGTGAAAATCCTCTTTAGACGCCTGTCACATTTTTATTTGACCGTAATAAACATCACTTATAACAAAAGCCACGGTCACATGCACTAGCGGTCACATTGACATACTAAATTAAAAAATAAAAAATAAAAAGATTAGCTTAGATGTAAAGTTTATAGAGTTGGGCCAGTGTGTAATTTGAGTGTTTCAAATCCCAAATTACAAATAACATGATATTTATATTTGTTTATTAATTTTAAAGATATTAATTTTTTATCTATTTAAAAAAGATTAGTTCAAATGTCCACATGTCCTAGATTATAGACTTTTATACTTGAGCTCTTTTATAATTCACCCTTTCCAAAAATGCCTTAATTAGATGGATACCACAAGTCCAATCATCATCTTTCTTACTTGGACTTATCTTAGGATGATGCCAAGTAATCATGCTTAATTGTGCCAAATTTAGGTATGATTTGTAAAAGTATACTAGGTAATAAATCCCACATCACATCATCCATAGTCCAAGGCACACACCTAGCATATTCCAAATGATGGAAACAACTGGTGTTACTACTTCATCATTATATTTTTTAACGAATGCCAACTTCCCAACTCCTTCACTATAATTTTCATCACCTTATGTTTACATGTAATTGGGCATTGGAATCTTATGTTTACACACATATATAATCTTGAAAGTGGACCTTTTGTAACATTACCTAGGTTTGCACACATGAGAAAAATACAACACCCATCAACTCTTCATAATTGCCACTTATGATTATTGGGTATGTCTACAATATTTACTTAACTAGACCATCATGCTAGAAAGTTTGGCTTCTTGAATCCATTATTATGGTTGAACAGTTTTTGAAGTATATTTGACAATCTCATTTTGACGCAAGGATGGAGATGAATAGCCAGGGCCAGGGGCACGCCTAACTATCCAGCCACCTTGCATAGTAAACACAATGGAAACACACAACACATAGAACAACCCCAAGGAGAGAAGGAACACAAACTCTTTATTGATTCATCCAAATTTCTGCATACATGCTTGACTGTGAGGCCTTTCGGGGTTACGACCAATGAGATTGATCAATAATTATCTATCTCACTACCTCTTCTTACTTCTTCTACTTACTAATCTAACTGATACTTGACTACATCTAAACATCCTTATTTGTACTTGCCAAAATGGATTACAGAAGATTCTAGATCATTACACATAGAAGTTCGACCATAATATGGTTTGTGCACATCCCAAGACAAGATCCCAATCATTAAATTTGTGACCCAAATTAAATACATAATTTGGCTCCAACTAAGAACCAAACATAGACAAACTCGGTTAAAGAAGAACCGATCATCAACAAATAACAAGTTCACTCGGCACATGAAAGAACACTCGACCAACATTAGACAACTTGGCACTCACAAGAACACTCAAGCCAACACAAGACAACTTGACACACAGGAACACTCGGAAAAGACTGCAACTCGACACTTGTTGGTAGAGTGAACAAAAGAGTAGGATAGCAAGGCAACCCAGGATGCTCCTACATCAAATAATTGGGGTTGAAAGAAATGATTCTCCCGAATCATTGAGATTTCACAACCCGAGTTGAATCCAACTCAGATTGAGAAATCCATGTAGCATCTTCCACTGGTCTATTCTTCCATTTCATCAAATATTCATAGTAATCCTTTCCTCTTGTGCATTTACCAATCCTTTGATCCACTATATGTTCAACCTCTTCAACATGCTTCTTAGGATAATCATTTGGTACAACAAATTCATCATCTGACTCGTGATACTTATGCAAATCAACAATATTGAATATAGGAGATATATCCATGTCATCAGGTAACTCAACTTCATAAGCATTACCATTGTCAAACTTCCTCAAAATTCTACGAGGACCAAACTTCTTCATTTTCAACTTACTCTTTGTTCCAACAGGAAATCTACCCTTCTTCAAATGAACCATTATTGTTATACACTAAATTTGCACCTCTGATCTCAAGCTCTCTTAGTCTTGATAATCCAGTATAACATGGGAATCATCTCAAGGTTGTGGGACCTTTTGCTAACCGAGATGAGACCTCCAGATTTTAGGCTGGTTCCTCTTGGATAATCCCCCTGATTTGCTCTTAATAGGAAAGTAAACTTTGAAGGGAAAGGGATAGAAGGAGTGCATGGAAAGGGAAATAATAGAAAGCAAATCTATCCTACCAGGTGATGCACCGAACTTGGGTTTGGATCTCAGTACAGAGGGATGAAAACCAATGAAGGAGTCAGGTCCAATAAGTTACAACTCACTAGATAGGCTTGCATAAGTATTTCATAGGAGGGTTTGAACAAAGGCTCAACCTATGACCTGCAAACAAACATCCTTTTCTGCAACTAGGTGTAGGAATGAGACAAGGCTGCTAGGGGCTTTAGTATACCCACAAAACACCTAAATCAGATCAGACATAGGAAACACACAAAATTGCAGAAAGCAAGAGGAATCAGGAAACCTGAGATATCATTGAATTCATGCATACACTTTGATCCAATAAGAGATAATCCAGACAAGCAAGCATGAGGACAACAAGAATATCATAGAATACTTGCAATATTTGAACAATCAATGGGAATTTTACAATTGCAGAAAGTTAAGGAGCAGAAAGAATGCCTTCAGTAACCTCTGGGGAAAGAAACTTTCCTTTTTTACAATTGGCCAATTCTGAGCACTACTGGCTCCAAAAAAGAATATATACATCCCCTGCATGTAGGCAGGATAAAAAATATCTCCTTAGGGTTACATAAATATGCATTATAATAATTTGGCCCTAAAACAGTCACTTCTGATCATAAATGAAAATGTGCAAATATCTCACCCGATCAGATATCTTCTTATGCGTGTCCATCCCTGAATTGATCAACCTGCAGACACAAAATCCTGGATTCAACAACCTCCCTACAAGCCCATACTGCCATGAATGTGCAAAACCTGATTTTCAGATCCCGAAAAGGACCCAAAATGGCTACCCAAAAGATCTCTGCAAATTCCTCTAACTACAACCGCCCTGGCGACATAAATTGTTTGAACTACCCGTGCTCGCAACATATACCTTGGAAGAGAGTCCGCCCAAAATAGGCTACATCTCTTTGACAAAGCAACGGTCGCATGATCGCATGAGCCGAAAGGCCTTCATGCAATTATGCGACAAGTTTTTGAAAACTTGCCTCTGCCCTTCAAAAATGTCGACGGTTGCATGATCGCATGAGCCGAAAGGCCTTCATGCGATCATGCGACAATTTTTGAAAATTGTCACTCTTCGCCAAATGACACCTCAGGCCCGCAAAATCTGCCACTTGTCAAACCTTCGCTGACCGCCAGCCACACACTACAGACTGGACATGTCACCAAACCGCAAGCCCACCGAAGCCCTGTTAACTGCTAGGGGCTTGTCGCATGATCGCATGCGGCTAAGAGGCTGCATGAGATCATGCGACAAGCTTTAGATGTTCACGCAATCCTAACCTCGGGTTCACTTTAGGTTCACATTTCCCTTTAGTCGCTAAATCGCTTGTTTCTTTCTTAACCCTGGGTCACATCCAACGACCACGCGAAAATTGTTGATCCTTGCTTCATCCGACGACAGTCGCTGAGTCTTAAATTTTTTTTGGCATATTCCCTTCCGTCAGGAGATTACCCGACTAAGGGAAGTCTTGTAATCGCCAGATAGAAAGAATATTCTTCTTTTTATTGCGAGATTACCTGACCTTACATAGAACCGGGCCCACCTCCAACTGCGCAACCGCATAAAGCTTGCCAACCCTGAGCCTAGAACCGCCACGTGTCACTCCCCCATTCGGTCTAACTGCCACATCAGCAAACACCTCGACACCCCAGCACGAACCCACAGCAACACCGCCTGAAAGCATGTTAACCACTGACAGTTTGTCGCATGGTCGCATGGGCTCGGAAGAGCCCATGCGATCATGCGACCAACTGCATGATGCTACCCGATAACCACTGGTAACACTAACCACCGAACCCATCCTGACCGCCACCTTTCTAAGAAAATTGGAACCGTTGACGGTTTGTCGCATGGGCTTGAAAGAGCCCATGCGATCATGCGACCAACCGTAAGGTGTTAGTCACCGACCGCTACTGCGCTGTGGTTTGATCGCTTGCCGCTTGTCGCATGATCGCATGTGGCCAGGAAGGCCCATGCGATCATGCGACCAATACGTGATGCTAACTAATGACCGCCAAACGTTGGAGTTGACCGCTTGTCTTGACTGTCGATCCCTTGCTGACACCGCATCAACAGTTGTCGTATGATCTCATGGGATCAGAAGATCCCATGCGATCATGCGACAGCCGTCAGATCTTTTCTGTACTGGCACGGCCTTAGGCACTGGGACCCGCATGTCAGAGTTGCGCGCTTAGGGTCAAAAATGCAGAAGGGGTGTCGAAAACACAGAGGGTTTTCGCGCGAAGGTCGAAAACACACTGAATTTTCAGAGCGGAGAGGTCGAAAACACACTGAACTTTCAGACCAAAAGGCAGAAACATCCCTAGCCTGCCAAGAGGAGGTCGAAAACACACTGGGTTTTCGACACTTGAGCATTTCACTTGGAAAATAGGGTTGTGGCCGAAAATGAATGAGAGGGAAATTTTGGACAACAATCACCTCATCACCAACTTCAAAAATATGATGTCTCCTAGTCTTGTCAGCATTTTCCTTGAACTTATGATTACTTTGTTCCAACTTTAACTTCACTTCCTCATGTAAAGACTTCATAAAATTAACAAAAACTTCCCCTTCATCACTTCTCTTTTCTTCACCAACAATATCTCTCAAATCTGATACTCCTCTAGGCTGCATTCCAGTAACAATATCAAAAGGTGTTTTTCCTGAACTCCTATTCATAGAATTATTATATGCAAACTCAGCTTGTGCTAATACCATATCCTAATTACTCGGCTTATCTCCAACTAAACATCTCAAAAAATTACCCAAGCTTCTATTCATAACCTCTGTCTATGGATGGAATGTAGAACTAAACCTCAACTCAGTATCCATCTTCTTCCACAAAGTCCTTCAAAAATAACCAATAAACTTGCTATCAAGGCCGGAGATAATACTTCTAGGTAATCCATACAATCTAACAATCTCTTTAAAGAAAATATTAACAACATGCACAACATCTGATGTCTTCTTACATGGTATTAAATGTGTCATCTTAGAAAATCTATCCACAACAACAAATATGGAATCATACCCTCTTGATATCTTAGGTAATCCAAGAATAAAATCCATACAGATATCACTCCAAGGTTTCTTAGGAATAGAAATAGGTGTATACAATCTAGTATTTTGACTTACTCCTTTTGTAACTGTTATACACTAAGTTTGCACCCTTGTTTCAAGCTCTCGTAGTCTTGATAACCTAGTATAACATGGGAATCATCTCCAGGTTGTGGGACCTATGCTAACTGAGATGAGACCTCCAGGTTCTAGGCTGGTTCCTCTTGGATAATCACCTTAATTTGCTTCTTGATAGGAAAGTAAACTCTGAGGGGAAAAGGGATAGAAGGAATGCTTGAAAGGGAAATGACTGAAAGCAAACTATCCTACTAGGTGATACACCGAAAATATGGGTTTGAATCTCAGTATACAGGATGAAATCAGTGAACAAACTTAGGTCTAGGAGATCACAACTCACTAAATAGGCCTACATAAATATTTTATAGAAGGGTCTGCAATAGAAAGAGGCTATTCAGGGAAAGAGAGAACTTTCACAAACAATAGCATTCCTAAAAGTTTAGACACAATCTACAACCTGCAGAAAAACATTCACCTTTGCAACTCGGCATAGGAATGAGACAAGATTTCTAAGGGGTTGTAGTATACCCACAAAAACATTCACATCAAATCATCAACAATAACACACAATAATTGCAAAAAGAGAGAGGTATCAGGAACCCTGAGATATCACTCAAAACATACATATACTTCAATTCAATAAGAGATAATTCAGACAAGGAAGCATAGGGACATGAAGAATTGTCACAAAACACCTTTGCAATGTTTGAATTATCAATGAAAGAATACAACTGTAGAAGCCAAAGGGCAGAGAAAATGCCATAGATAACTCTTAAGAAAGATGAACTTCTTTTTATAATTGTCTAACTCCTTGAGCTCTAAAAGCTCCAAAATTTAATATATACATATCCTTTTTTGCACACAGGCAGGAGCAAAAAATCTAAATTAGGGTTACAAAGATTGGCAATAGAAATAAATCCAACCCTAATTCTATCATTTATGGCCATAAATGCCCATGAAAAATATCTCTGATGATCAAATTTCTGCCTTTGCGTGTTCCTTTCATGTCTGTACCTGCAAAAATCCAGCCGCCATGATCCATCTACCTACAATTTGGTCTCGCCATAACTGTGAAAATATGATATTTTTAGATATTTGAATTTAAATATAATAACGGTCACAGGTGGCGCCAAGCTTTTATCTATCAACAACTGACATTTAAAATTCAATCTCACTTTAAAACGCGACCGTCAAATCTTCTTTTTTACTCGGGCTTGGCATTTGACTGCAAAATTAACCTTAAGTCTACCTCACATTCCTTTTCCCTTGTTCGTTGAATCGTTTAATACTTTAGCTGACCCTAGTTAAGTCTGGCGAACAAGAAAATAACCTTTAGTCACTGAATCGTGGAATGTCTTTCTAACCATGGGCCCATTTTCCATTCATTCTGACTGCCTTATCAGCAAACACCTCGGCACCTCTCTAACATCAAACCCACTGCAACCGAGATTCCTTTTGAATGGTTGGCGCATGATCTCAAAGTCGCTGAATATTCCTTCAAAACATGGGTCAGTCATTGATCTATTTAAGTCGAGACCCTTCTGACAAATGGACCCATAGCAAACCCCGTCAGCACTTGGCAACCAATCAAAACATGGCAAATCGGCACACCTGGCATCAGACCCACTTGACAGAACTCGAACACTTGGTGAAATGGATAGTTAGCGTATGATCTCACGACTTCAAAAGATTCCATCAAAACATGCACTAGCCGTCGATCTTTATCCCTCTGACATCTCTACCGATATTCTGACATGGTCCCACTAACACATCCCAGTCATCGCTATGTGGACCAATCATATTCAAGCACCTCAAAAAATGAGGACCCACCTAAATCTTCTGACAACCAAGTGAAATCAACGGTCTGTGCATAATCTTATAAGTCAGAAAGATTCCTTGCACCTTTACGCTAGCCGTTAGATCAAAAGGAAACTAATAACCAGGCATGCTGACAACATACAAGTCATCATCTCTCGACCAATAAAAAGCCTCCAAGTCAGACAACATGGCAATGGACCCACACAAGGTTTGAATTGCTGAGTAGAAGGGAAGATCAACGGCTATCGCAAGATCACAAGCCTCTGACAGACCCTTTGCGAACTCATGAAAACCATCAGATCTTCTCTAACTGTGACCCCACATAAAAAACTACCGAACTTCTTAGCGAATACGCGACTGAAGAAAGAAATAAGCTGTTCACTGAGTCGCTGACCGTTTAGATCTGACCGCCAAATATTACGTGACTAAGAGGATTGCTGCAGTCGCCAGTTCATCAAATAAGAAAAGTAACCGCCATAAGACTTAGAGGACCTGCGACCAGCTAATAGAATTAAAGCGCACATGGGTATTGAGGATCTTAAGTGGCTAAAAAAGGTAATGACCAAATATAATGAAGGCTAGGGTTTGCAGGGTTTATTTGGCCCAATGGCTACTTTTATGAATTTTTAGACCGTAGACCAGGGAGTTAGGAAATTTGCAGAGGCCAAGAGACAAGACCTAAAGCCATGAAATTTTTAGGGATGCTTGGCAAGGTAAAAACAGAGACCCTGGGATGGATTTTAGCCAAATTTGTATAGAATAGGAAAATTAGGGTAATAGTAACTTGACAAATTCCACAACACCTTACAAAATTATGAACATCCTTATACATATGCGGTCAATAATACTTTTCCTTATGCAAACTCAATGTCTTATCAATTCCAAAATGTCCAGCCAATCCACCACAATGATTTTCCTTAATCAAAATAATTCTCATGGAAATTCTTGGTATACATGACTGAATTCCTTTAAAAAACATACCTTCTTGAATAAAATACTCCTCAAACTTAGTTGTTTTGACAGATTTGGTGCTCTACACTCTCTCCACGCCTCCGAAAAATCAGGGTTAGTATCATACAACTCCTTCATCTCATCAAATCCAAGAACTGTAACCTTCATCTCGGTCAGCAAAGAACGTCTTCTACTCAGTGCATCTGCAACTCAGTTAGTAACTCCACTGTTATGCTTGATCACAAATGTGAAATTCTATAAATATTCAACCCATTTCATATGTCTCTGATTCAACTTATGTCGACTTCCCAAATACTGTAAAGCTTTATGATTAGTATACAACACAAACTCCTTAGGAGTCGAATAATGTCTCCACTTTTTCAAAGCTTGAACAATAGCATAAAACTCTTGATCATACACATAATACTTCCTTTTAGCATCATTCAACTTCTCACTAAAGAAAGCAACATGTTTATCTTCTTGACTCAACACAACTCCTATTGCACTACCACTTGCATCACACTCAACTTGAAATACCTTATTGAAATCAGGAAAAACTAACATAGGTAACTCGACCAACTTTTGTTTCAAAGTCTCAAAACTCTTATACACGATTCTCAGGTTTAGGCTACTCCAATATTGCTTTAACCTTCTCAGGATCCATTTTCAAACCATCAGCTGAAATCACAAATCCCAAATACACAATCTCTTTTTTCATAAAGGAACACTTCTTCAAATTAATCAACAACTTCTCCTCTTTCAATCTTTGCAGCACTTGTCTAATATGCTCAAGGCGTTCTTCCTTAGTCCTACTAAATATCATAATATCATCCAAATAAACAATCACAAACTTACCCAAAAATCTCTTGAGAACCTCATTCATCAACCTCATGAAAGTACTAGGTGCATTAGTCAAACCAAAAGGCATAACCAACCACTCATACAAACCATCTTTTGTCTTGAAAGCAGTCTTCCATTCATCACCTCTCTGATTTTGATTTGGTGGTAACCACTCGTCAAATCAATCTTGGTAAAATACTTTGCTCCACTCAAAAAATCCATTATGTCATCCATCCTTGGCATAGGAAACCTATACTTCACTATTATCTTGTTGATAGCTCTGGAATTAGTACACATTCTCCATTCTCCATTCTTCTTAGGTGCCAACACAACAGGTACATCATATGGACTCAAGCTCTCTGATCAAACCTTTCTGCAACAACTACCACACTTGTCTGTTAAGTTCTTCATTCTCTATAGGTGTCAATCTATATGGTGCTTTATTCAAAAAACTAGCTCTAGGAATTAAATCCATATAATGACTTATACTTCTTACCAGTGGTAAACCATCAGGAATATCCCCTGCAATAATCTCTTTGTATTCATTCAGTAAGTTTTCAATTTTTGCTAGCACCTAGTTATTATTGTCTCTTGTTGCTCATCCATTACTATTTTTGGTCACTCAACCATTACTACCACAACTTAGTCTCTTAGGAATTATAGAAAAAAAAACTTGATTCTTCTTCATATCTTTCTCAAATTATTTTCCATTAACCATGCAAATCTTCACAGTAGTACAATTTATCTCATCTAGAACTTCAATCAAAGGTAACAATGTTTGCTTTCTCCCATTCAACCAAAGAGTATATTGATTCAATCTAGCATCATGCACAACATATCTATCGTATTGCCAAGGTCTACCCAATAGAACATGACAACAATCCATAGGCATAATATCACGCAGAACTTCATCAAAGTAATGTCCAATCTTGAATTTCACAATGCATTGCTCACTTACCAACAATTTATGACCATCCTTGATCCATGAAACATGATAGGGTTTAGGGTGTCTCAACCTTTGCAATTTTAATTTTGTAACCAGCTCCTCAGATGCTAAATTCATTGAACTACCACTGTCAACAATCACTTTGCAATATTTTCCTACCATCTTACATCTGGTCTTGATAAGACTTCTCCTCAAGATAGGTTCTTCATCAACTTTTTTATTACACAAAGTTCTCCTCACCATCAAATTTTCTCCATCCTCAGGCCTACTTGATGAACCATCGAGATCTTCTTGTACCATAGCATTCCTCTGGCTTTGTTCATTTCCATCAGAGTGTCTACACTCAAAAGATCTATGCCCTTATTTACCACATCTAAAACAATTACCACTAAAACCACCTCTAGAATAAGAATTACCTCTTCCTCAGTATGAACTAGTACCTCCTCGATAAGAACTACCACCTTTCCACTCGGTCTTTCTTTTATCTTCACTTTTCCACTCACATTTACCCTTATCTTGCGCAAAATTATCAGATCTTCCACCTTCATCATAGGATCTACCTCTGCCTCTTTGAAATCTATCACCTCTACCTCTTTGTCTTTGTTCATACTTCTTTGTCAAGATCTCCTCAGCTTTCAAGGCATATTGATATGCTTCTTCCACACTATCCATCCAATTTCATAAAACTTATTTCATCTTAAATTCCAAATATCAATCCATTCAGGTACATTGCAACTTTCTCAACCTCATCATCCACATGTCTAGATCGGATGTCCAATCTATAGAATTCCTTGGTATATTCCTTCACATTCATATCCCTTTGTCTAAGGTTTTGCATTTTCCTCAACAAGCTAACTTGGTAATCATCAGGGAGGAACTTCTTCTTCACCTTGTTCACCATTTTAAACCAGGTTTTGATATTTTCCTTTCCTCTTCTTTGTCTATCAGTTTGAAAATGCTCCCACCATAGTGAGGCATGACCTTTCAACCTAGTGACTACAATTTTCACCTTCCTATTCTCAGGAGTGCTTTCAAACTCAAAGAAATTTTCCATATCTGAGATCCAATCCAACACAACATTAGTATCCAATTTTCCATCATAAGGAATAACTTCAACAATAGGCTTTGAATGTGCCCTAGACAATACTCTCAACAATCTTTCCTCATCCTGATCTTCCTCAGGTTCTAGATTAGGGTTTGGTACTTTTGCTTCATCATCACTAACATCATCAAGATGCACTCCTCTCCTTTGGGTTGTCTCTAAATCATCTAATTTGGCTTCAATTTGTCTTAACATGTCCATTATGGCATCATCAACATTTCCTCTACCTCAAACCATCTTGACAAAATAGGTTCCTGCAAGATTGTAACCCTCTGCAAGTTATAGGTCAAATCCATAGATCTGCTACCCTACAACCAAATCCAACTCAGGGTTCTACAGGATCCAATCTTCTCAAGGATAAACCTCAAGCTCTGATACCACCTGATGCAAGGATGGAGATGAATAGCTAGGGCCAGGGGCACACCTAACTATCCAGCCACCTTGCTGAGTAAACACAATGGAAACACACAACATAAAGAACAACCCCAAGGAGAGAAGGCACACAAACTCTTTATTGATTCATCCAAATTTCTGCATACATGCCCGGTTGTGAGACCTTCCGGGTTATGGCCAACAAGATTTATCAATAATTATCTATCTCACTACCTCTTCTTACTAATCTATCTGATACCTAACTACATCTAAACATCCTTATTTATACTTGCCAAAATGGCTTACAGAAGATTCTAGATCATTACAAATAGAAGACCAACCACAAAACGGTTTGTGCACATCCCAAGACAATATCTCAATCATTAAATTTGTGACCCAAATTAAATACATAAGTCAGCTCCAACTAAGAACCAAACACAAAAAAAACTCAATTAAAGAAGAACCGAGCATCAATAAATAACAGGTTCACTCGGCACAAGAAAGAACGTTCGGCCAACACTGGACAACTCGGCACACAAGAACGCTCAACAAAGACTGCAACTCGATAAAGAATGCAACTCGACACTTACTGGCAGAATGAACAAAAGAGCAGGATAGCAAGGCAACCCAAGATGCTCCCGCATCACATTCACCTCCCCATTCCCTTCCTAATAAGTATGTGATATCTTAAATTCTTCAAACTCGTTGATGAGATCCTTAATTAGTTTCATCCATCTTCCAAATTTCCACCCTAGGGTGGTGTTTTTCCTCATTGCATTTATCATTATCAAGGATACACTTTCCAAATGAAGACACCTCACATTCAAGTCTACTCCCAATTTAAATCCCAATAGGGTTGCAAAAATTTCTACGAGACTATTAGTTGTGATCTCTAAATTCTCTAATCCCTCGACCAAAACAATGCCTATGTGGTCTCAAGCTAAGCATCCAACCTCGCTTGGCTTAGGGTTTACCTTGGTCGCGCCATCAAAAATTATTTTAACCTAGCCCTCTTCACTTGGAGACCATCTCACGTCCATTTTAAGATTTGATAGAGGATCATCCCTCTGAAACCCATGAATGAGAGGGGGCGGTATCTTTAATCTATATTATATTTAATAAGTTATACACAAATTATATATTTTATAATTAATGTTTAAATAATATTACTTACTATATTATATATTTTATAATTAATAGATAAACATAATCTAATATAAAATAATAACTATACTTAACCCTAATCTAATATTATTATTTTATTATTTTTATTAAACCTTAATCTAATAAATAATGTATATATTATTATTTTTTGGTCAGTACATAAGTATATTTTATTAATAAAATTAAAGTTTGTAGTAAAAGTAAAGAAATTCTATATCAACCCTAGATTCTACCTGCACCATGGCAGTCTGTTAAACCAAAAGTCTTGCAGAACTGGAAACAAAATCAAGCCTATCAAAATTGTTCTAGCCCTAACTAGTGCGTTATACAATGCATCTACCTATCCATACAAAATTGCCCCTATTATGGGTGTACACACCGTTTGCGTTCATATATGTAACTATTTGACAAAAAACATAGAGGGACCTAAAAACCTAGACACCATGGGTCAACCAGACCAAAAATAGGGTGATAAACCACCACTCTTCATCTCCATCATCATCATCATCCATGATCCCTTCCACTAGCACGTCCTCATCCACGAGTTCCATGACCTCTGCCTACCCTTTAATTCTCCATTTTGGTCCTAATGCCTATGAGTTAAAATCTAAATAGACTATATCCATCTGCTCTCTCAAAATACTTGAAGCAATCACTATCTCCCAGTCATGAATTAAAGCAACAATGTAGCCCAAATACTTCTTTTCTTTTTCCCTCAATTCAATTTTATTATCCAAAGCTCTCTCAATTTTTTATGAATGATATTGATCACTTTATCTATCTTCCATACTTGAGCTTTACTATTTATGATCGCATCGACAATCACCTATGAATCCCCTCCTATATGAAGTTGTTCAACCTATAATTTCATTGCAAGATCTACTCCCAAAAGCATTGTCTAGATTTCTGCCTCATTATTTGTTCCTTCTACAAGCTTTAGGGTTTCTAAAGAAAGATCGTTACCATTAAGATCCCTTGCCACACATCTAGCATCAAAGGGGCCTATATTACCCTTGGATACCCCATCGAAGTTTACTTTGACCAATCCCTAGTTTGGTTTACGCCATTTCACCTTTGACCTATCAACACACGCAAGATGAACCCCTACAAACCCATTAACAAGTCACACCATGAGCATATGCCATTGCCTTTGAATCAAGTTGTCCCTTACAAAAAAAGGGAAATTTGCTTTGGCTTTGAAACACAGTGGCTACATTTACTAGTTTAGTAATGCAATTTTCTATTTTGGTACAAAGTCTTTCAACCAATTCCGACTTTCCTTGGAATATATGGCAATTTCACTCCTTCCATAACTCTTATATAATGGTAGAAGGGTGAGTTTGCCAAATACATGAAAAAGCTAATTCGGTCTTTGGAATTCTTTAACAATAGAATAAGTCTTCAATTGAATTGGGACAAATAAAGGAATAATTTAGTTTTTCATAACAAAATGTCAGCACTAGGACGAGAACTTATAATGCATTAGTAGATGGTTGATATCCTCATTTTTTTTTCACAACATAAGACATATTGAAATGGGCCATGAAACCCATACCTCATTAATCTTTCTCTTGTAAGTATTCTCCTCTCAATAGCCAACCAAGAAAAAGTCTTTGCCTTTGGTAAACAATATTTTTTCCAACATAGTTTTCCTGATTTCTCCTCCTCCAGAGCTCCTTCCACAAGTTTATAGCCAATCTTAACTAAACATTCCCCTCTCTTGGAACCACACCATATTAATTTGTCCGCTTCATCTGATATCAACCACTTTGTTTCTGTAAAAAAAATTCAAGATCCCATGTGTCTTCCTATGAAAGCCCCAAATCTTTGCACTCCTTCCAATGCCACAAAACCATTCCATTACTTTCTTCTTTGGTCAAATAATCAGCTAGTTTCCTTTTCCATTTCTCTTCTATTATCCTATGAATTTCCCTATTGTATGGCCCATCAGATAATGTCGACTATCCTTCAATGGAGTCACTCCATAAATTGTCACTTCTTCCATTACCTATCTTCCATGTAAGGTGGTCTGTTATGATATGTCTACATCCCATCATAAAATTCCAAAATGCAGATTCTTTTGGGGGCTTGCATATTATAAGTATTCTTTCCTTTGAATGCTCATCTAAATATTTATGACTAGGGATTCTTACCCACTTATGATGAGGCCATCTATACATCATCCAAATAAGTTTGTCTCCCATCTCCTCATTCATAAAATTCCACCTTCTAATACCTGCACCCCAAGACTTTTTGGAGTACAAATTTTATCCCAGGCTAGTAAGGGGATCTTGTCTTGATCTTGACTACCATTCCAAAAAAACTTTCTCATTTTTTGCTCTAATACCTTGATAATATTAGCTAGAATATTCATACAGATCATTGAATAGATGAGAATAATTGAAACTACAACTTGTAACATGAGTAATTTGCTTGCAAAAGATATTGAGATATTGAGACCTCGACAATACCTTCATGAATGGATATTTTCCACAAAAAGTCAAATTGTGATATGTTGTTTTTGAGTCAAACTCATTGACCCATGTTTCATGAGTATGTTCACAAGAACCCATCACTCACGAGAATGAATGGAACACTCAACACTCGTTACATCTAGTTGATGCTCAGAGAGGTGAAGCACCTTGACTCTAACTCAAACACGCTTAACCACAAAGTTTCCTCCAAGATTGAGCCCACTTTGCTTACAACAAGTATTTTGCCTTACAAAATATTCATTTATTATTTTTCTCAACTTTTGAAATTTATCATATATGACAACCTTAATACTAATATTTTCATTCCAAAGATTATCCTTATTACCCACTTGAATGTGGAAATCCTTTCAATCAGCTATAAAATATTTGTGTAAATTGCTATGATTAAAAAGTAAAGCATACTTGTCAATTTATTAGAGACCGGTTCTTATCTTATCTTGCACGCGAGACCACATAAAAAGAAGGAAAGAAGAGAAGCGAAAAAAACATGTGAATATTACCTTCTCACCTTTGGTGGTTTGTACGGTGGGGAAAAGTGTCAGGCTGGGTCCCAAAGTTTTTCCTCTTTAGACACCTGTCGCTTTTTTATTTGACCGCATTAAACATCACTTATAACAAAAGCCACGGTCACATGTACTAGCGGTCACATTGACGGACGAAATTAAAAAATAAAAAATAAAAAGATTAGCTTAGCTGTAAAGTTTATAGAGTCGGCCCAATGTGCAATTTGAGTGTTTCAAATTCCAAATTACAAATAACGTGGTATTTATATTTGTTTATTAATTTTAAAGATATTAATTTTTTTATCTGTTGTTTAAAAAAGATTAGTTCAAATTATATAATCAGATTGAATAATTCTTGACGAGATTTTCTTAAAATATTCAAGTATGAATTGTCAAAGTTTTTGTTGTTTTATGAAAAAGTTATTTAAATTTTTTAAATATTGTTGAAAAAGTTTGGGAATTTTTTAATTTTACATTTAGTAATTTTTATTTAAATTTTATAATCTTTTTAAATAATTATTGGTGATAATAATTTTTAAAAATTATGAAATGGTGATTTCCTGATTATTATTATTTTATGGAGAAGAGTTACTTGAAATTTCTTAATTTATATTGTTAAATAAAAAATATATATTTTTGTCATATATTTTTGTTAATTTAATTTAATTCTTTTGATCATATATTTATTTTCATTTTTTATAATTTGATTTTTTATTAAGAATGTACATTTGAATTGGCCACTTGTTCTCAACTTGATTAATTACAAGAGAGAGTTCCAAAACTAAAATAAAATTAGGAAAAGGAGTTGCACAATAGTTACATAAAGCAGTAGTAAACCCTAAAAATCAAATGGAAAATAATTGACATGTTGAAACAACTAGCAAGAAATATTGAGTTCCACCCACTTGTAGCGATAAACAAGAAACAACAAATAAATTATTTGCATGTGGAAACAACTATAAAGAAATATCAAGATCTACCAACTTATCACAACAAACAAAGAGACAACTCAGTTTATATTCAAGATAATCTTTGTGAAACATTTAACTTTATTAGCAAAATTATATAATTTAAATATATAGATAAATATAGAATCTATACATTTCTTAACCCCTCACCCTCTTCTTTTTTATGGTAGTCTCTTCTTAGTCTTTTTCATTGTATCCATCTACCTGCAAACTAAGTGGGGAACCTGCATCAGAGTAATGTATACACAAACATACAATCTATTTAAAACCTATACATCCCTCTCCTTTTTTATGATAGACCCTTATACTTGCAAACTAACTAGTTCGGAACCTAGATCTAAACCTGCAACATAATTTGTTTCTGAGCTAAAAGTATCTTTCCCTCTTATTTTTCTTATGACAGGCCCTTGTTCATGTAAACTAACTAGTATGGAACCTAAATATGAACCTGCAACATAATCTATTTTTTAGCTAAAGGTATATATCCCTCTCCTTTTTCTATGGTAGGCTTTGAACTTGTAAACTAATTGAATATGAAACTTGATCTAAACTGCAATGAAACTTATTTCTGAACTTGCAATAGAATCTATTTCTGAACTTGCAAATGCACCATAATAACAATCATTCAATTCTATTTTCTTATCTTATTGTCTTTATATGATGGTGGATCATTAACCTTGATTGAAAAATCTGAAAGAAATAAACTCATAAATCATGAACATGGAGGTGAAAAAACTGAAAAAAGAAAAACTCCCAGACGGCCATCAAATTTAACTTCAGAGAAGGAGCCGCTTTCGCTGAACCGCGTCCTCTGATTAAAAAACTGGCAATAAAATATAATTAAGAATCAAATGCATGACGTATATAAATATGGAAGACGCGGCACTTAAGGCTATGTATTTTCCCCATGGAATTGGAAGAAATGTGGATAATATTAGCGGCTGCAGCAATCTCAGTGTCGGCTCTCCTCTTACTTGTGCTAAATTTACTCCAAAAAACCCCTCTCAGCAAGCATTTTGATCTTCCCTCCTCTATATCCAGCGAAATCAGTCAGAAGAACACCAACAATTTGCAGAGGCGATTAGTGCTGGAAATCCTCATGTCCGCAGGGTGTCCAAAGAGCCTCCAAATCAAGATGGAAGAGATAAATTGCAGCAGCAATCCCATCGCCAATTTAGCGGCGCTGACAAATCTGGCCTCCTCTGTTTCCTCCAACAATCGCAAATGGAATCTCCTCAGGGACCTCCTGAAGCCGCCATGCGACCGTAATGGAGAAGCAGAGAGGGTTGAAGTGGCCGATTCGGTCGCCAGCCATGTGACCGAGGAGCCAGAGTCGGACGAGGAGGGTTTGGAGCTTGAGGTGAAGATATCCGCGCAGGATGACGTGGCGAAAGAGTTACCCCTTGTGGTGGGTGACCTGGATGCGGGCGTGCCGCCACGTGTGGCTGACTGGGCAGTGGAGGCTGAGGCAGAGGGGGCTGTGGTTGTTACCAGGCGCGCAGAGGGTAAGAGCAAAAGGAAAAAGAACAGGAAGAAGAAGGCGATGCAGAAGACGGTGGAGGAATTGGGGGGTTTCATAATGGCGAAGAATGCAGCGAGTAATGCTAATGGTAATGATAATGAGGGGGAGTTGGGGTGTACTTGCGGGATAGGGAAAGGGGATTATCATCACGGCAGCTGCCCGTACCCTTTCACATCGTCTGCCAGCGTTATTCAGAGGAGAATTAAGCTGCAGTATGACGAGCTGGTCCACTCCAATGCCGCCAAGTCGCTTACTCTTGCACAGGTAAGGGGTTTTGTAATTTTGTGAGGTTTGATTTGTTGATTTTTTTTTGCAGGGGAATTTTACCCTAGTGGCCGATCGAGTTTCGTTAAACATGTTAAATGGAGAAAATTATAAAGGCACAGTTTTCCTTCCAAAGGTTTTAATTGGGGAAAATGTTAAGGAATAATCTTCCTTCTAAATGCTGTTGTTAATTGAGGGAAATTTGAAGGATTGAGGTTCCTGCCAAATTCTTCTTATTTATTGGGGAAAATTTTAAGAAATGAGTTTTCTTCGAATTGCATCTGTTTATTTGGGGAATTTATAAGGGACGATTTTTTTTTTCAAATGCTGCTGTTAATTTGGGGAAATTTTAAGGAACGAGTTTCGGGAAAAATTCGAAGGAGTGATTTTCTTTAGAGAAGTGTGAATTGCATTGTAGATGCATGCCACTCATATGTTGTGCACACGAAGCGCCAAAGCATGAAGGCACTGAGAGCCCATGAGGTAACATTTATAAAAGCCTCTGATATGCCGCGGTTAACTAGAGGTAACTTTAGTTAGATGTGATCTCTGATCTGCACACACACAATGTCAAAGCATCAACAAACTGAGAGTCCACCAGGGAACACATATGGAAGCCTTTGTTAATTGGAGAAAACTTACAAAGATGGTTTCTTTTATCAGTATCCAGTGATAGTTATACTGTAGCAGTGATCATTGATAGGCGAAAGCGTGAATGGACTGAGAATCTATCAGGGAATCTTTATGCAAGGCTCTGTTAATTGGGGAAGATTTACAAATTTGGTTTCTTTAACTAGTATCTAGTAGTAATCATAGTGTAGATGTGACCGCTGATCGGCTGCTCGCACGAAGCACCTGAACATGAACAAACTGAGAGTCCATGAGTGAAAATTTGTGCGAGCTCTGAAATACCTCCATTAATTGGGGAGAATTTAAATGGTTTCTTGTACAACTAAGTAATGGTAATTATGGTGCAGATGTGGTTGCTGTTAGGCTAATCACATGAACTGCCAAAATATGAATATAGAGTCTGTTAATGAACATTAATGCAAGTCTCTTCACATGAACTGCCAAAATATGAATATAGATTCCATTAGTGAACATTTATGCAAGTTTCTGGTATGCCTCCATTACTTTGGGAAATATTTTGGAATGGTTTCTTTAACAAATGGTTAGAGGTAATGATTGTAGTGTAGATTTCCAAAAGTACAAATGCACCATGAGTCCGAATTCAAGAAGATTTAAAGGAACGGGTTCTTTGACAAGTATCTTGTGGTAATTATAATTATACTTTAAAAATGAAGCATAGCAATATGACTGTAGTGTGATGAGCCACTGCAAGTGAATGAGGGGCTGTTTATACAAACCTTTCATTTGACTCCCTTATTGAGAAAAATTTTAAGGAATGACTTTTCTACAAGCATCAGGTGTTAGTTGCTGTATAGATGCTATCAATGCTACATTGAACACATGTAGTACAAAAGTATGCTCACAGTTTATCCACTTGAGAGCTTTTGTGCAAGCCATTGATGTGCTCTTTTTAAGTAGGGAAATTTTGAGGAATGATTTTACTATCCTTGGGGAATTCCTAGGACTTTCTTAAGTTTGAAGACGTGGAACACATATGTATTTTACTATCCTTGGGGAGTTCTACTTCATAAGCTACTTCCCCAACTCTTCTTAATATCTTGTAGGGTCCATAAAATCGAGGTTTCAACTTTTCTGTTCCATTCTTCTTGATAGAAGTTTGTTTATAGGGTTGTAAGCATAAAAATATGTCGAAGGTTCTTTCTATGCATTTCTTATTTGCATAGATCTTTTGTTGATTTTGAGCCTGCCGTAAATTCTTTTTCAAGGATTTCATGATGTCCCTATTTTGCTGAATAAAATCTTGTGCTTTTGGTACCTTGCTCTCTCGAGGGATTAATTCTCCAAAGGATGTGGCCTCATACCCATATAATGCTTGGAAGGGACTCATCCCTATGGACATGTGGTGTGTTGTATTGTAACAATATCCCCTAAATGTAACCACTTAATCCACATGGTTTTTTTTTCCGGTAACATAGTTCCTTAGGTAACCTTCTAGACATTTGTTTACCATTTCAGTTTGCCCATCGGTTTGAGGATGGTAATTGGTGCTGGGGGTCAAGACTGTTCCGACATACTTAAAGAGTTCTTGCCAAAATTGGCTAATGAATTTGCTGATTCTGTCGTTGACAATATTCTGCGGGAGCCCATTGAGTCTAAAAACTTGTCTAAAGAATAGATCTGCTATTTGAAATGCCTTATACTCAGTTGAGACTGCAAAGAAGTGGGCATATTTAGTGAGTCTGTCCACTACCATAAAGATACTATCCTTCCCTTGCGTCTTTGGTAATCCTGTGATGAAGTCCATAGATATGCTTGCCCATTTCTAGTTAGGAATAGGCAATGATTGGAGTAACCCAGTGGGGTGGGAGAGTTCAGCTTTGTTGCATTGACATGCCATGCATTCTTGTACATATTTTTGTAGGTTTATAATATCCTTGATGTCCTGCTAAGGGGTTGTTGTGAAATTCTGTGAGAATTTTGTTTTTGAATTCAGAGTGGGGAACCAAATGCACTCTTTCCTTATAGAATATGAGATTATCTCTAACTTTATAGTTCTCATTGGGTGGGTTACCCTTTAGAATTTCCTTTGCTTGTGAATCTTGATCATATTCCTTGACAATCCCTTCTTTCCAATTCTTAAAGATACTAGTGATGGCATTGAGGTGTGCCCTTCTAGATAGTGCATTTGCGGGTACCATTATTCACCCCTTTTACATGTTCTATATGAAAATCATAAGCTTGTATTTTGCTTACCCATTTCTGGCACTTTCTGACTTAAGAAGAAACGCAAACTGTTATGGTTTGTTTTCACAATAAACTTCCTACAAACTAGGTATTGGCGAAACTTGGCTAGCATCTCTTTGTCATAAATGGAATAGTGTTTTTCCCCTTCTGTGAGTTTGCAGCTTTCGAATGCTATAGGGTGCTTCTTCTGCATGAGTACGGCCCCAATTGGCATCACATTGAAGTTCAAAGGGCATGGAGAAGTCAGGTATAGCCAGGATTGGGCAGGAGCTCATGGTTGCCTTAAGTTGTTCAAAAGTTTGTTGGGCCATATCATTCCAAATGAAAGCTCCCTTTTTTGTTAGATCGGTGAGGGGGGCTGCAATTTTTGAAAATCTCTTCACAAACCTTCTGTAATAATTGCATAGTCCCACAAATCCCCTTAGTTATGTTAAGGTTTTGGGGGTTGGCCATTCTTTAATAGCCTTAATTTTTTCTTCATCCACACTTACTCCTGCTTCACTGATTTTGTGTCCCAAACAGATGATTTCCTCTAACCCAAACTCACACTTGGAAATTTTTGCATATAATGACTCTGACTCTAAAATGTTTAGTACTTCTTCGATGTGTTTGAGGTGTTTCTCCCATGTCTCACTGTAGATGATTATATTATCAAAGAAAACAAGTAGGAATTTCCTTAGCTGTTGTTTGAAGATATGATTCATACATGACTGTAAAGTTGTTGGTGCGTTAGTGAGTCCAAAGGCTAGGACTAAAAATTCAAAATGTCCATAGTGACACCAGAAAGCTGTTTTGGGAGTATCTTCTTTTCTCATTCTAATTTGATGGTAACTTGATCTTAGATCAATTTTTGAAAAATATTTGGCCCCATGTAATTCATCCATTAATTCATCAATTCTAGGGATAGGATATCTGTTTTTTAGTCTTTTTATTTAGAGCTCTGTAATCTATACACATTCTCATGGTCCCATCTTTCTTAATTACCAGTACTACAGAGGAAGCAAATGGACTGCTGCTAGGTTGAATATGACCCATTTTTAGAAGTTCTTTAATGGTTCTTTCAATTTCTTCTTTAAATTTGTGGGGGTGTTGGTAAGGAGTTGTGATGACCGGTTTAGCTCCTTTCTCTAGTTCGATTGAGTGTTCGAATTCTCTTTTCGGGGGAATATCTTCAAAGACCTTTTTATATTTTCTAAGGATGGGACGGATGTCCATATGAATTTCTTGCTCATTAGTGGATGATTTATCAAGGACCATACATTGGACCATCCACTCTCCTTGATCATACCTGAGGATTTTCTCCATCCTATTACATGATACCGCTTTTGGAGAGCCATCTAGTGTTCCCTTCAATATTATTTCTTTCCTGTGATGCTAAAAACAAATTTCAAGATTTGGACTATCCATCGTAAATTGCCCTAATGAGTTTATCCATGGCATTTCTAGATTGAGAACATTTTGCAAATTCACCACAAAGAAGTTCCTTTTGATTATATGTTCTCCCACCTGGACTTCTAATTGGGGTACCATTCTAGTACATTGATTGTCCCATTGCCCATGATTACTTCAAACCCTTTGAACTCTTGGGTTGGTATCGTTCTCTTTGCTACGAGTTGCTTGCTAATGAAGTCATGTGAGGCTCCTGTGTCCACCAAGGCAATTATCTTTTGTCCTTTGATTAGACCCTTAAGTTGGAAGGGTCTATTTTCATTCCCTTGGGCGATGACAGCTAATGTCCCCTGCTCTGGCTCTTCCAACCTAGCTCTTTTAATGGGTACCCCGTCAATTGGTGTCTCCTCCATGTTGTTCATTTGCCCTCTTTTACATTGGTGACCTTTAGTTCGTGGTGCTTTGCATTTAAAGTACAACCCTTTCTCAATGAGTTCACCCCTTTCCTTACTCAGGTAATCCTTACTCCATGGTTGTTGACATAAGAAACATTTTGATTGATCTCTCCTTGGACCTTCTCCTCTATTTGGTGTCTTAGAGGAAACGCCTTTTTGCTTTTCTTTGGTTGTATCGTATTCTGTCATTTTTGCCTTCCTAATGGCATCTTCAAGGGTTTGGGGTTTGAAGGGTCTCACCCTTATCTTGATGTGTTCTTTGAGTCCTTCAATGAACATATAGACCCTCCTCTTTTGAGATATGTCGGGAACCATGATTGATATACTCTGAAATTTGTTGGCAAATTCTTCAATAGTTCCTATTTGTTTGAGGTGGGTTAATTCTTAGAAGTACCATTCTGGTTCTCTTTGGCCAAACTGACTAATGAGTTTTTGAGTGAACTCACTATAGGTGTTGATACTTTTATGTCCCAGGGTGATGATGCCATGGTGTCGTCACTGTCACCAATTGTGGGCCTCCCCAATCAAGTGGATTATGGCAAATTTAATGGCGTTTTCTTCAGTCATAGGGTTGAGGGAAAGGTAAGTGTCTAGTTTTTGAACCCAAGCTTGAGTTTTTTCTTTTCTTGTCCCATCGAAGTGTGGTAGGGACATTTTGCCTATCTTGGCTTTAATGTCTCTTTCCCCATGATGTCTTTTCGGACCATGGCTTGCCAAGGTTTTGGTTTCATAGTATTCTTTAGAGGGAATGAGTCTTTGTATCTCTGGTTCTAAGCTAGCATACATTTGGGCAATCTCCTTTATTGAGTGGGTGGATGGTTCTTCTCCTCCTGCGATAGGTTCTTCTCTTGGGAGAAATGATGGTATGTTGGTCTCATGGTGGAATCTTGGGTCGAGGGCTCATTCTCAGAGTGATTAGAACGTATATCTCTTCCTATTGGGGAAGTGGGTCAGCCATTGTGGTTATTGTTATTACTCATGTTTTGGATGGCTTGAAGAAATAATTGATTGGTTCGTTCAAATCTCTCATTAGTTTGCTCCATGAAGTTTCTTAGTTCATTTGCTAATTGCTTGACCATAGCTTTTGTGCCTTACTTTCATTTATATGTTTGCATGAACTATCTTCCACAGGATGGCAGGATTATGTTCTGATACCACTGTAATGTCCCTTCGTATTCTCCTTGTGTATTTTCTCGCAAAACTGACATTAGTAGAAAGTATTACACAATATTTACATGACTCTTACTCTATTCAAAGTTAGTAAGAGGGATTTTGATTCTTAGGGGCTGCCTCTAGGTCGGGCTTCACAGAATTCCCGATTCTCAGCTTGAGGGATATAATATCCACTCTAAGTAATCAGGCTATCAACACGTCTTCCCATAGAGCACTGCCCATAAGAATCTCTTGGAAGTAATAAATGCTCTCCAAGCCTACGCATATGCATATGACTGGTATTAGTATATATACTTCCTACATGAGATTATACAATCTCGAGACTAGGGAAACTATAACAATTTCCTCTAGCCCCCTCCAGATATAGGAATCCATCTCTAATGAATATAAGATTCATTCTATATGGTATCCATATCATCATCTTTAGTAAACATATAAATGTACAAACATTAATGTTGATTATAAAATCATAGTTTTAGACTTATCTATAAAAGAAATCTAGAATTACCCAAGAATTAATTAAGAATTCACATAATATATATATGTGTATCTTAATTACACACACACGCACATATATATATATATATATATATATATATATATATATATATATATATATATATATATATATAATAATAATAATAATAATAATAATAATCAATAAATAATTTAATTCATAATAAATAACTTGTTGAAATACTGAATTTCTTTCTTGAAAGTCTCTCTTTTTTCCCATTGCGATCACTGTTTTATTTTTTATTCCCTTCCCCTTGTTGTTTACTCGTTGGATATTAGTATGTATGTGGGAGGGGGAGTCACGTCCCCTCCCATAGAGTCGCCCCCTTAGGGGGTGCAACTTCACTTACCGCTGACAACCTAATATGAATAGTCATTGCCATAATAATAATAATGTATATAATGGTATATATTATAATATATATAATATATGCTATTATTAAATGATTATTATAATATATTATAGTATATATTATATATATTATTATTAAATGATCATTATAATATATTATATTTATTATTATATATATTATTGTTAAATGATTATTATAAACAATTGTATTTTAATAATAATATCTCTAAATTTTATAAATTAATAATGTTTAATATATTAAATTGGCAACATCGTTTAATAATAGTTCCATTTTAAGAATGATATTAATTTAAACGACAGTAACAATATTATCAATCTTTTGATTAATATAAATTATGCTTAATTGTAAGAATTTTTAGAACACATATACTTTGTAGGAGCTTTAATTGAGGGACATTACAATTAACCACAACAAACTTAGGAGAAGAGATCAAAAGGTTTAGTTTATGTTTTAATATAGACAACAAATACAGTTGAGGATACAAATGCAATGAAAGTAAGTTGTTCTATATTGAAGATCTGAGTGTGGAAGAGAGGAAGAATCATTATTAGAAAGTGACAAAGAATTAGATGATTCTCAAGCAATCATATCTTGTCATGCACTTGCTGGTTTTACCACCCCACAAACACTCAAATTGGTGGGTTTCTTGAAAAAGGAGAAAGTAATAGTTTTAATAGACTTGGGTAGTATTCATAACTTCATCAACAAAATGTTGGCTATATGTTGGGTAGTACTCATATACTTTAGCTCCAGAGTTTCAAGTTTTGATTGCAGATGGTGGTATAGTTAGTTGTGTTGGAAAATGTCATAGCATTAAGTTATCCATGGGATGCTATCATCTTGATTGCCCAATGTATGCTATCTACATGGGAGTAAAAGATATTGTTTTGGGAGTACAATGGCTTAATACCTTGGAACAATTGAGATAAACTTTAAAGAACTATTCATGAGATTTAAATTAGAAGTGTTGATGTTTATAGCTTTGATCAGATAAAATGATCTTAATATTATGAGAAAATAAATAAATAATATATTAATATATAATAATAATAATAATAATAATAATAATAATAATGGACATTACTACTATATATATATATTAATATACATATTTAATATTATCTATTTATAATATTGAATTAAATAAACATCATTGAATTGATAATATTGTTATTCAGATGAAACAATGAGATAATATTATTCTACATTATATATGCATATTGATATATATAATAATAATGATTATATATATCAATATACATATACAGTGTATATATTATAGTTGATAAAATAAATAATATTAATCTCAATATAATACCGATTCGTATCGGTTAGTATTAACACTATTTTAATACCGATTTGTATCGGTCCTACACATTAATGATGTGTATTGGCTAATACTTGTAAACCGATCGGTCTCCATGCTGCATCATATGGTGTCGAGTGCTATATGCTATGCAATCCAATATTATTACTTTGCTAAACGGCTATTAGTCGACAGGTTTCAATACAATCTCTAACGAGAAGTTTATATTAGTATCGACTGATTTATAACAGTCAACTTGGCAGAGATACCGATAAGTATCGGTTCAACTTAACGGATGGATATCGATTGGTATGTGAACGTTGAGTATTGACAGCATAAATTGGAATGGCACCGATGAATATTGTGGAAGGACATGTTGATGAACAAACATGTCTCCACGTGTGGAGACATGTCTCTTCATCAACATGCCTTCACTTATATATAGACCTTTCGTGATTGGATGATGATAAGTATATACAAAAAAAACAATACAAGTCTCTCTTCTCCAATCTGCAGAATATTGATATTAACATAATTATATATATCTATTACTATATCAGTAATATATATATATATATATATATATATATATATATATATATATATATATATATATATATATATGTTGTGATTAAATATATTACAAATATTGAGGTTATATAGGAAAAATTTAAAAGCCATACATTCTTGACCCTAATTTAACATGGTATTAGAGCAAGGTTCCTTCGTTGAAGCCTAATTGCTTGAAGGAAGATCCGATTAGATTGAAGGAAGATCAAGATCAGATTTTTGGAAATCTCAGAATGGCAAATGGAATGAGACTAGAAGATAGACCTGAAGGTGCCTCCGATTTTGAATCATGGAAACTTCGAATGATGTTGGTATTAAGGAAGAATGAGCTAAAGACAACAATAGAAAATCCTCTTAAACCTAATGAAAATGATGAGAAGGATAAATGGGAAAAAGATAATACTAGAGCAATGGAATTATTAGTGGGTGGAGTGAAAAATCATCTACTACCTGTCATCACAAAGTTAGACTCTGCCTATGACGTGTTCAAAGCCCTGGAAAACATGTTTGAGATCAACAACACTAGCAGAATTCTTACTCTTAAAAATCAACTCTCTAATATTAAAATGAGTAAAGGAGAGACTATCACCTCATATTTTATGAGGATAATAGTTTTAAGAAATCAACTCTCTTCTGTTGGTCACATTTATGATAATAAGGAGTTATCAATGATAACTCTAAATGGGCTCCCTATCTCATGGGAAAACTTTAGACAATGAGTAAGTGCTCGCACCAAACTCCCCAAATTTGATCGAGTAAAAGCTGATTGCATTCAAGAAGAGTATAACCTGAAATCCAGAGGAATCATGGAGTCCACTAAAGAAGATGTTCAGGTTGTCATCACTAGTTCAAAAAGGAAAAAGGGCAAGAAGTCATATGATCAATGGGCGTTCAAGAAACCCAGAGACCTCTCTTCAATGCAATGTTTTAGATGTGACAAATATGGTCACACTGCAAGAAAGTGTCCTGACAGACTTAGAATGCAAGCTTCTCTTGCTGAAGTAAATAATTCAAATGTATATTCAGAGAAATATGTATTCTAAAAGAAATTCAAGATACCTTATGATTGAGAGGGAGTTCACTGATAAAGATAAGAACACTTCTGAGGTAAACTTGAAATGATTATTGATTATTATATTAATGTTATTTTAAAATTATATGGGCCCTGTGTAAATCATAAGGAAGTGACGACTTCCAAATGATTATTACTTGTTATTGTTAAAGTTATTGGAAGGTGACGATCTTGCAATAACTTTCTATTGTGATAGATAATTTTGTGATGATCTAAACATATCTTAATTGTGGATAGAATCACTGATGGAGGCAATCCACACTGAAGCTCGTGAGTTTGTGAATAGAATCGCCGATGGAGGCAATTCACACGAGAGCTTGTGGATAGAATTGCCAATGGAGGCAATCCACACCAAAGCTTGTGAGTTTGTGGGTAGAATTGCCGATGGAGGCAATTCACACGAGAGCTTGTGGATAGAATCGCCAATGGAGGCAATCCACTCCAAAGCTCGTGAGTTTGTGGATAGAATTGCCGATGGAGGCAATCCACACCCAAAAGCTCGTGAGTTTGTGGATAGAATCACTGATGGAGGCAATCCACACGAGAGCTTGTGGATCGAATCACCGATGGAGGCAATCCTCTTGAGAACTGTGGATAGAATCACCGATAGAGGCAATCCACCTGAGAACTAACTTTCACAATTTATGAACTTATTGTGATTTACATTTTATCTTCCCTAGCTAAGAGGTAGTGTTGATGTTTATAGCTTTGATCAGATAAAATGATCTTAATATTATGAGAAAATAATATATATATATATATATATATGTACTAATAATGGACATTACTACTATATATATTAATATACATATTTAACATTATCTCTTTATAATATTGAATTAAATAAACATCATTGAATTGATAATATTGTTATTCAGATGAAACAATATGAGATAATATTATTCTACATTATATATGCATATTGATATATATATATATAATAATAATGATATTATTATATATATCAATATACATATGCAATGTATATATTATAGTTGATAAAATAAATAATATTAATCTCAATATAATACTAATTCGTATCAGTTAGTATTAACATTGTTTTAATACCGATTTGTATTGGTCCTACACATTAATGAAGTGTATTGGCTAATACTTGTAAACCGATCGGTCTCCATGTTGCATCATATGGTATTGAGTGCTATATGCTGTGCGATCCAATATTATTACTTTGCTAAATGACTATTAGTCGACAGGTTTCAACACAATTTCTAATGAGAAGTTTATATTAGTATCAATTGATTTATAACAGTGAACTTGGCAGAGATACTGATAAGTATCGGTTCAACTTAACGGATGGATATCGATTGGTATGTGAACGTTGAGTATTGACGACACAAATTGGAACGACATCGATGAATATTGTGGAAAGACGTGTTGATGAACAAACATGTCTCCATGTGTGGAGACATGTCTCTTCATCAACATGCCTTCACTTATATATAGACCTTTCGTGATTGGATGATGATAAGTATATACATAAAAAACAATACAAGTCTCTCTTCTCCAATCTGCAGAATATTGATGTTAACATAATTATATATATCTGTTACTATATCAATAATAAATAAATAAATAAATAAATAAATATATACATATATATATATTGCGATTAAATATATTACACATATTGAGGTTATTTAGGAAAAAAATAAAAGCCATACATTCTTGATCCTAATTTAACAAGAAGGAAAGACAGTGGAGCTAAGAGGGATGCGTGCAAAGGCTCCACAAATGCTAAGCTCTCATAAAATGCAAAAGTTGCTAAAGGAGCTGATGGTTTTGTGACCTGTTATGTTCATTGGAATCCTATCAATCAAATGCCCCTATCAAGCCAGACCTACAAAATATCATTTATCATCGCTTAGTGGTTTTTGGAGAGATTCCTTAAGGACTTCCTCCTAAGAGGGATCACGATCATGCCATACAACTAGTGCCTAGAAGCCAACCACCTAACATTAGGCCTTATAGGTACCCATATATACAAAAAGTGGAATTGAAAAGATTGTTGAAGTGTGTAATCCTCACTTGTTGTAATGATGCTTAAAAAGGATGATACATGATGTATGTGCCCAGACTATAGAGTTCTCAACATGTACACTATCAAAGATAAGTTTCCTATTCTATCCGTTGATGATTTATTAGATGAATTGATTGGATCTAAGTTTTTTACAATGTTAGACCTTAGATTAGGCCATCACCAAACTTAGATGAAAAGAAGAAGATATTTCCAAGACAACATTTAGGATTGATGAGGATCATTATTAGTTTTTGGTGATGCCTTTTGGGCTGACTAATGCACCATCTACATTTCAAAGTTTGAGGAATTGCACCTTTAAGAAATTTTTGGGGAAGTTTGTATTAGTGTTCTTTGATGATATATTAATTTATAGCAAGGCATGGGAGGAACATTTACATCATGTTGGAATAGCACTATAAGTTTTACAAGCCAATCGGCTATTTGCTAAGCTCTCCAAGTGCGCTTTTGGTCTCAAGGAGGTGGAGTATTTGGGATGCATAGTTTCACATGGAGCCTAACAAAATCAAGGCCATTATGGATTGGCCTTTACCCAAAACCATTAAGAAATTAAGGGTTTTTTTGGGGGCTGAGTGGGTGCTATAGAAGATTTGTGAAGAACTATGGTTGTATAGTAGCACCAATCACAACTCTATTAAAGACGGATTAGCTAATGGAATGAGTTAGCTAATGCAACATTTGAGAGGTTGAAGGAGGCTATGTGCACTACTCCACTTCTTGCTACTCTAGACTCCTCAAAGAATTTTATTGTGGAATGTGATGTTTCAAGTAATGGCATTGGAGTAGTTCTTATGCAAGAGGGTTGATCCATTGCTTTTGAAAGTTATCAATTAAGGGGTAAGAATCAAATCGAGCCTATTTATGAGGAGATGTTAGCTATTCTTCATGGAGTCAAAAAATGGATGCGATATCTAATGGGAAGACACTTCAAAGTTAAGACAAATCTTGATAGCCTTAATTATTTTTTGGAATAGAGATTATCTTCTAAGGAGCAACAAAAATGGGTGACTATGATGTTGAGGTATGACTTTGAGATCATATACAAGAAAGGAAAATATTGTGGCGGATGCATTATCCAATTTAGATGAAAAAGATGAAGCTTTGTTGTGTGCCATTTCAATATTACAAGCAAATTAGGTAGAAGAAGTTAAATATGAGTGGAAAAATGATATTTCTACTAGCAATCTCATTCAACAGTTACAGAGTGATCCAAGTAGTTCTCATAAGTTTTGTTGGAAGAGAGATGCTTTGTGGTATAGAGAGCTCTTGTACTTATGCAAGAACTCCACTCTCAAACAAGAGATTCTTATAGAACTTGATGAGTCTCCAATAGGTGGTCATTCAAGATTCTCAATGTTACATAGGGACTTTTCCCCCCAAACACTAACGTTCCCGGAATGGGGGCGTCCCCGGGATGTGGGGACGTCGTCCCCAAGTGCTCAGCTACGTCACCCGTCAGTTGTCGATCACCGCTGGGTCAAAAGTTTTCTAAGTAAACTTTCTGCTTGGAGGGCAGGAAATTTTATATAAAATATAACATTTAAGTATAAGTGACATTGTTTTTCTTTCTTATACTTTAAGTTACATTTTATATAAATACTATTAGGATATTTGAGAGTGGTTTCAGATTCATAGAGTTATAATAGAGATTTTAGATTTTGGGAGATACTAAAAAATTGAAGACTCGGCCAAATTTCAAGAATCAACATGCCTCCATCAGTTCACCTCCGTTAGTGTTATCTTCCACAACTTTTCTCGACTTTCCAAGATAAATTTGATATTGGAACAAGGATTTTCCAAGGATTCTAATTCATTTCCTCACAAATCTCTTGACTCCAACTTCACATCCTTGACTAGCTTGGCCCTACTCTCACGCATATCCGTGATTGACTTGACTACCTAGCAAGCCAAAGTTACTCAAACTAATCTCTAAGACTCAGAGACTTGAAAATTACCACTGAACTAAGACTACTTGGGACAACTACCCCCACTAAACTATTTACTATTCAATGTTCACGTTTTACTATTTAGCATTTGGCATTTGCAATTTTCCTGTTTTACTTCTTAATAGTCTTATACATCTTTTCATAACTAGCATTTTAAGTACCATATGTATAGTATATAGTATACACCCCCCCTCCTCCAAAATTGAGGTCCTTTGTCGCAATGTCCTTCAAACCTATCCCCGACGGTGGTGTAACTATGAAGATTCTTGAAGACATATCAATGAGCCAAGAAATACTAGTTTTGGAAAGGACTTAAAGGGGATGTTCAAAAATTTGTGGCTAAATGTTTGGTTTGTCAAAGAAATAAAGGGGAGACAATTAAGACACTGGGTCTCATGCATCCCTTAGCAATTTCTAGCTAGGGTTGGGAAGAGGTCTCCATGGATTTCAGTACAGGTCTCCCAAGATTTAATGGTAAAGATGTCATTCTGGAGGTGGTGGACTGCCTTACTAAATATGCCCATTTTATTGCATTATCACATCCTTTTACAACAAGTACAGTGGCAAAGACATTTTTGGAGAATATATAAAAGCTACATGGTACACCTATGGTTATTGCTAGTGATTATGATCCTATCTTTATGATTAACCTTTGGACGGATTTCTCATGTTTGGTAACTCAATTAGCTCATAGTTCATAGCATCCTCAATTCGATGGACACACTGAGGTTATTAGTAAATGTTTGGAAGGATATCTACATTGTTTTACTTCAGATAAGAAATCACATTGGGTGGATTGGATGCCTCTAATAGAATGGTGGTATAACACTTCCTTCCATAGCTCATAAAAACTGTCTCCTTTTATGGCACTATATGGATATCATCCTCCTTTCATCACTTCATCATTGCAGGTTTTACCAAAAGTTCACGCTATGGAGGACCACTTGCTTCATCAACAAGTACTTTTGGGCTCGAAGGAGAATTTGGCCATGGCACAAAATTGAATGAAGCAACAAGTAGATCAACATTGTAGCAAAAGAAGCTTTGAAGTAGGGGATTGCGTATTCTTGAGATTGCAGCCTTATAAGCAAATATCATTAACGCAACAAACTAAGAATAATAAGTTGTCACGAAAATATTATGTTTCGTACTAGATCATGCAAAATATAGGTAGTGTTGCCCTACAAGCTAGAATTGCCACCAACAATGAAGATGCATCCAGTTTTTCATGTTTTCTTGTTTGAAGAAAGTAATAGGAAATAACATACCTACACAAACAATATTACGAGAGCTTGATGAAGAAGAAAAGATTATATTAGAACCAAAATTCATTCTCCAAACACAAACAAAGAAGCTAAGGTCGATAACACTCAAAAATATCTCATTCAATGGAAGAATCTACCAGTTGAAGATGCCACATGGGAAATTGAAGAGCTTATTTAGAAAAATCCTCACATAGCATTGAGGACAATGCTTCTCCAAAGAAGGGGGCATGCTACGCCCCTTAATCTTAAGAGTACACATATGGTTGTGAGTAGTCAACTTGTGGCTACCTTAACTCCTAATTGGGTCATATTATCATTATTACATTGTTATTTAGTTAGTTGCCTTGGACTTACACCTATATATTCATATTCAGGTTGGCCATGGTGTTATTTTAGGCATAAGAGGGTATACATAGGAGGTAGTGTTTCTTATTTTTACATATTGAATATTGAATTCTTATTGAATATTATTGGAGGTAGCTCCCTTGAAGTGAATAAGGAGGTTGCCCCCTTAAAGTGGCATATTATTATCAAGTATTTGAAACTTATTTCATATTATATCTTCTATTGTACAAGTTATTTCATTACATGCAAGGAATAAGTATATTCATTACAAATGAAACTTTGGCACCAAGTGATGTTTAAATTACCACACATAAAAAGCTTGCCAATGATTGCATTGAACATTAACAATGGTGGGTAGAGGTTTTGGGGCAAATACAACAATAGGGTTGAAGGGTAGTGCCCCTCATGAGGGTATAGGGTTAGAATGGAGGTTTGGGGGCGCTAACCTTGGACCTTCATGAGGGTTTTGGGGGCAATGCCATTAAAGGCCTTCAAAACCAAAACAATTGTGATGAAATGCAAATAGATGGCATGAATCATTGGAAATCAATAAAATAGCGGTATTTAACAATTTTCTACAAGTGGCACTTTTAGGGAAAAAATTAGGAACATTGCCACTTTGCGATTAATTATGATTTTAGCGATCTTTTTCCAAATTTCTGCATCTACGAGTAATGCAAACCTTAGGTATTCCTTTGTGAATAGCTAAAAGTTTCAAGGAATGATATTATTACAAGTATTTAGTGATAATTGTACATGTTGCATTGTTTGTACATATGAAGTGTAAAAGTATGAACATAGCATGTTGAGGCACTAAGATTTGATAGAAACTTTCTTACAAATATCTAGTGGTAATTGTAGTGTAGAAGCTATAGTTGGCAGGTTACATCCACTCAAACATAGTTGTTTGAGGCATTGGGAATCCACAAGGGAGCATTCATGCAAGCCTTTGATATACCTCCTTTAACTGTGGAAAATTTTAAGCAAATATTTTTTTACAAGTACCTATTTGTAATGCCACATAGGCTGCATGCATATGAAGTGCATAAGGATAAAAAAAATGTGCTGAGGTGTTGATAATTCTGTGAGCAAGTATCCATACGAGCCTTCCATATGCCTTTGTTAATTGGGGCAAATGATAGTAATGATTTTCTTTATTATCGATTGTATAGGGGCAATTGTTGTGTATATATGATCATGCTATGTTGCACATGCGTGCAAAAACATGTTTGTAGTGTATAAAGGTCCCAAGAGTCTATCAAGGAGTAGATTTGCAAACCTTTGAGATGCTTGTGTTAATTAAGAAAAAAATAAAAGAATCCTTTTTAATAATGAGTAGCCAGGGGTAATTATAATGTAGATGCTATCATTGTAGATTGCATGCGTGAAGTGCAAAAGCATTGTTGTAATATGTTGAAGCTTCGATGATGCTAGGGAACATTAACACAAGGCTTATATGTGTGTACATTAAGTGGAAAATTTAAAGAATCATTTTTTACAAATCTGTAGTGGTAATTGTAATATAGCCATCAGCACTAATAGGCTATACATATGGAGCATAAACGTGCTTACACAGGATTCAAAGAATCATAGAAGTTTCTATGAGCTATATATTGTTGATTGGCTAAATTTTTTTTTGATAGTCAGAAATAATTTCAAAACTTAATATACACGTTTCTTATTAAATTTAATGTTTCCATTGGAAATTACTTGATTTAGTTTATATCAATATGTTACTAATTTGTCAAGATTAAACATCCACTTATTCTTAGTTGATGTTGTAATGTCCCCTTTTTGAAATAGGATTTAATAATAAACAATAATAATAAATTTGAAATTTAAAAGAATAAAAACAAAATCAAAATTAAAATTAAAAATTAAAGAATAAAATTAAAATATAACATAATTAAAATTTAGTTAAGTTAATGAAGGGTCAAAAGGCATGAAATGAAAAGTTGTGTCTCCCTCAAACATGTGATATAAAAAGGGAGGAGAGAACTTCATTTGAAAGGGGAGAGATGAAGAAAGAAAAAAGGGAAGGTGTGATTCAAGAAATAATTAAGGGAGGAGAAAAATGAATAAGAAGAAAATGAGGAAGTGACTCCTTTAAAAGGCAAAGTTATGAAGTTTTGTGACTCTTTTAAAGGGCAGCAATGATGAAGGGTTGTGGCTCTTTCAAAAGGGTTTTATTACGAAAGGTTTGACTCTTTCAAAGGACAACAATGATGAAGGGTTGTGGCTCTCTCAAAAGGTGGTAATTATGAAGGGTTGTGGCTCTCTCAAAAGGTGGTAATTATGAAGGGTTGTGACTCCCTTAAAGGGTAGAAATGGTGATGGCTTCTGACTCTTTTGAAGGGTAGTAATTGTGGAAGGTTGTGACCATTGCAAAGGGCAGACATGATGAGGGGGTGTGACTCTCCCCTACATTGGAAGTTATGAAGGAGAGAAGCTTTCATTTGAGGACATTAAAGAGACTTTAGAAATGGTATCGAAGCTTCGATCCTGCCAGCCTGCGGGTCAAATGGGCATTGCAGCACATGACAACAACTACTGAAAAATATTTGAATTGCTCAAACTTTATGCACTCCCTCCAACCATAGTTGCAGTACTTGGAAACATTGTTTGACGATTAAAGCTATAAGACAAATAGGGTTGTGTTTGGCTAAGCTACACAGTGATATAGGTAGTGGCTAAAAGGACAATCAGGAGAGGAGAACCCACTCTTCACCCCTTGAATAAGAAAACAACACAGTCAAGGTCGTAGATGTGTGTTATGCTTCTAATACTCATCTTAATATAACTCTTGTTCACATTGTTGAGAATTATTGGGACATCTTACTTGGGAGTAAAGACAAAAGCATATCTTGGTTCAAATTTGTAAGCTGAGTTAATAGTGGATTTGTGCAGCAGAAGCTAATTATATCTGACGAAGGATCAAAGGATGACGAATCTCCAAGGATTAGTTTAGGGACCCTCACATTGAAGGGCTTGGAAGGGCATATGTTGTCGGGTAATTTGGGTAGTTAGACGGTTGGTCCGTCCGAAGGAGTTTGATGCAGAGCTCGGCAATGGAAGGGTAAATGAGCCCAAACAATGTTAATAAATCTGTTATTGCCTATAAAATTCACTAGCAACCAAACTTCATTACACAAATCCACATACACCCGTCTCGGTCTATTTTGATCCTTAGTTCTTTTGCCACCTTTTGCTAACTCCCAATGCCAAGTACATAGAACATAAACCCTTTGATATCATTCCACCATTCCTCACTGCAACCAGGGATCTCCACGGATCCATTTGACTGTCATATTCGAGTCACTCCTTGTGGATTGTTTGCGGTCTGGAATTATATCTCCTCATCACACAAGTCGCAACACACTTAATTATATATCCGCCACCCTTCCTATTTCAAATGTCGACAGCAAAATGCACTGGCACACAAGGATCACTCATTCTAAAGAGATTCACCGATGTTCACACTCAGTCTATTCAACATGACTGTCACCACCTTTCATCATCTACTCAATGCCGAATGCAAACAATAGAATCCGATTATCATTTGAACTATTCTTTGCTGTAACCACAATACTCTCGGGTCTAAATGGAGATGACTACAGTCATGTCTCCTTACTGCTATTCCGTGGCATGAAACAATGGATCAATCTGTCGATCCACAAACTGTCACCAGCATTAACTCGTGTAATGGTTTCTTGGAAAACCGTTAATGAACTTAACCCTAATAAAATTCAACATGCGGATTTATTGAATCCTTTCTCTGTCAGAGAAACCCGTTCTTCACTCCATTCGGGATTCACCAACCGATTCCAACAAAGCAGTAAACTGAGTCACAAATTTGATATTCGATTTCTCTGTCACCAAAACCGAATCAATGACTCGTAACCAAACAGAATAGAGTCCTTCAAAATCAATTTCAACAAGCAAATAAACTTCTTCAATAAAGCTCAATGCTAAACATTAACTCATATCCAAATGAACCACAAATATTAGAATAAACATTCATTCTCTTCTATTGAACTCCTTCACGGCATTTTATATCAAAGATGTGTTCGTTCCAGAAAACAATATGCATAATAAACTGTAATGTCAAACGAACAAGTCTAAACAAGATAAATTACAAATCTGACAATGAAACATTCTTAAAATTGAACAGTCTCAGAGATAAATCGTATGTAGTTATGGAATGTAATTTATTCATCTCTTCTTACTACATTGACCATTCCCTGTTCCCATCGATTTCTCTTTTCCTTCTACTCTCTTTTTCCCCCAATCGGGTTACAGACTAGACTAATATAATATTTCCCAAAACCCAATAACTCCCTATAACTGATTTTGTAACAACTTAACTTCTCTAACGGTATTTCATGACCGATTAGATGAAGTTCTAAATACATTAAAGATACTAGAATAGCATCGTGGAGTTGACAACGTCAACTTCACGATTATACAAAACATTTATCAAAATACTAATGTCTACCCAACCAATTACGTCCATGTTGACATTAGATGTAAAAATAAACATTTATAATGCATGTGTTATCTCCAATCTGTGAAATGTTTCAAATCTTATGATGCCCCTGCGTCATACTCCCAGGGACACAAAAATTCAAGTCCCATTGAATTGCTACGATCTTCTTCCGAGTCTTCCAATTGTATGAAGGCAATATTGTCATCAAAAGAATGATTGGCTTGATGCTGCTCCCCACAACATACTGGTACCAATCTCCATGGTGATTACCCTGTGGTATGTATCGCGGCGCCTCCTTTGAATCCTAGAACAAATATAGTAGACCTGATCATCATATCATCTGTATAAAAATACCTATCAAATTGATCCATAATCTGGCATTCATCTTGTTTATATATCGCTAGGGCATCATGATGAGCAATAAATACTCCATCCTCTACGTCAATGGTCTTCTCCTCAGCATCTGATCTTTGTACTACATCTTTTCCTTCTTGATCATTTGTGTCAACATTCTCATCATTCGGGCAAATGATTTCTTCAACCATACCTGTCACCAACTCTCCTTCATCTGCAAGAACCTTTTCCTCACAAGGCTCAACAACAACATCATGTTGTTCACTCACTACACCAGCATTCATCCATTGTCCGTGCCCTTCCAATGGAATGCGTACCTCTTCTTGATCTATTTCTTCGTCATCCTCATCTGCTGCTTGCTCCAAGAGCAATGCTATCCTCTCCCACTTTGCAATACTCTTATCCAACTCTTCTTCAAGATTCTTTAACCTTTCCTCTTCTTGCTTCCTAGCTTCTTCTTCCTTCTTTCTTTCTCTTTCTTCTCTCTCCTTATCACCATATAGGCACTCCTTCAACGCCTTCACAATTTCTCTTTCACTCCTTGTCAAAGCCATCTCTTCTTACCAATCTAGGATTTACTAGATATCCAACCACCACCTTGGAACACTCTCGGAGGATAGTTCAACTCCAAGGGTTCAACAAAGGACGTTCAACCTTCCAAATCCTAGATCTTCGCCTAAACCAAGACCTTTTGCTAGGCTCTGATACCACTTGATGCAGAGCTCGGCAATGGAAGGGTAAATGAGCCCAAACAATGTTAATAAATCTGTTACTTCCTATAAAATTCACTAGCAACCAAACTTCATTACACAAATCCACATACACCCGTCTCGGTCTATTTTGATCCTCAGTTCTTTTGCCACCTTTTGCTAACTCCCAATGCCAAGTACATAGAACATAAACCCTTTGATATCATTCCACCATTCCTCACTGCAACTAGGGATCTCCACAGATCCATTTGACTGTCATATTCGAGTCACTCCTTGCGGACGTTTGCGGTCTGGAATTATATCTCCTCATCACACAAGTCACAGCACACACTTAATTATATATCTGCCACCCTTCCTATTTCAAATGTCGACAGCAAAATGCATTGGCACACGGGGATCACTCGTTCTAAAGAGATTCACCGATGTGCACACTCAGTCTATTCAACATGACTGTCGCCACCTTTCATCATCTACTCAATGCCGATTGCAAACAATAGAATCTGATTATCATTTGAACTATTCTTTGCTGTAACCACAATACTCTCGGGTCTAAATGGAGATGGCTACAGTCACGTCTCCTTACTGCTGTTCCATGGCATGAAACAATGGATCAATCTGTCGATCCACAAACTGTCACCAGCATTAACTCGTGTAACGGTTTCTTGGAAAACCGTTAATGAACTTAACCCTAATAAAATTCAACATGTGGATTTATTGAATCCTTTCTCTGTCAGAGAAACTCGTTCTTCACTCCATTTGGGATTCACCAACCGATTCCAACAAAGCAGTAAACTTAGTCACAAATTTGATATTCGGTTTCTCTGCCACCAAAACCGAATCAATGACTCGTAACCAAACAGAATAGAGTCCTTCAAAATCAATTTCAACAAGCAAATAAACTTCTTCAATAAAGCTCGATGCTAAACATTAACTCATATCCAAATGAACCACAAATATTAGAATAAACATTCATTCTCTTCTATCGAACTCCTTCACGGCATTTTATATCAAAGATGTGTTCGTTCCGGAAAACAATATCCATAATAAACTGTGATGTCAAACGAACAAGTCTAAACAAGATAAATTACAAATCTGAAAATGAAACATTCTTAAAATCGAATAGTCACAGAGATAAATCGTATGTAGTTATGGAATGTAATTTATTCATCTCTTCTTACTACATTGACCATTCCTTGTTCCCATCGATTTCTCTTTTCCTTCTGCTCTCTTTTTCCCCCAATTGGGTTACAGACTAGACTAATATAATATTTCCCAAAACCCGATAACTCCCTAAAACTGATTTTGTAACAACTTAACTTCTCTAACGGTATTTCATGACCGATTAGATGAAGTTCTAAATACATTAAAGATACTAGAATAGCATCGTGGAGTTGACAACGTCAACTTCACGATTATACAAAACATTTATCAAAATACTAATGTCTACCCAACCAATTACGTCCATGTTGACATTAGATGTAAAAATAAACATTTATAATGCATGTGTTATCTCCAATTTGTGAAATGTTTCAAATCTTATGATGCCCTTGCATCAAAGTTACACGGGTGCGACGGTTTGCCTTGCATCCCTTCGAACGTTATATATATCTACTTGTTCCTTCGATAGAGACACGATGATTATGTACGGAAAACTCTTGTGAATACATGAATACAATGCTCTTTTATATTCTATGTTGAGTACTTATTTGTCTGTATGCAATTAATGTCTGTTACCCCATGAGGGTAAACATCTGGCGCTGTTGCCTAGATGCACTCGGATGGCGTGCGGACACAATGGGCTTACCGGTGGGTGAAATTAATCCGGAAGCAGGCGATGCCTGTACAGACCTGTACGAAGGAGAAGACAACCAGACAAGGGAATTTAGAATCCTGTTTCAAGTGGCGATAGAAACCTACGTCCATTGAGAAGCCACCAGCGAAGAAGTTCCAACTAATAACGTGTGGGCCGCGATCGAGGCTAACCCTGCAGCCAACCTATTGCTAAACCACCTCCCTCGCTTGCTAGCGCAGGCATCGCTCGCACAACGCGTTCACTAGGAGGAGATTGCTCGAGAGGAACGCCGTCAGGAAATCCTCTGCACATACCATGCACGGGAACACCTCTGCCGTCAGGAAGAAGGCGATGGCAACCGTAGGGGACTTTGAAATATGAAGTCGGACTGAAGGGAGAAAAGAACACGAAACAATTGTAATGCAATTGACAATGTTGTAAACCGACATGAATAAATAAAATAAGTGTTCTTTTTGTTTAAAAAGCAATGTTTTGTCTTCAGTTTTGATGCCCAATCTTTTAAACAAAGATAGAAATAAGAAAGCACGAGATGATGAAGGTGAGGCTGCATAGAAGGCTTTGATTTCCGCACAACAACGTGAACGCCGATATAGGCTGAGGCAACTTGCCCAAGACCAGCTTCTTGGAGGGTTGCCCGAAGGGGACCTTGAAAGTGGTATAGAAGCTACACAGGCTGACGAGGAACAGTTCACTTCGCCGGAGCATCAGAGAGTGCGGAGTAGGGAGGAACTACTAGAGGAAAAACGGCTGAGAAAGGTCTTGCTTCAGGAAGAGAGAGATCGGTTCGAGGAGGGTCTGACCTGTACATCGGGTGCGGAGAACCAAACCCAAGGAGGGGACGGTACAGCTGAAGCTACTATTGACGCACAGGGAAACCCTCCGTTGGAGCCAATGATTCCACCTAACACAGTACCACCAGTTATGCAAGTGCCACAAGGGCAAGTGCCACTGGTTAATACTGCACACACTAATCAAGGAAGTGCGGGTACGAGTGCTGGCACAGGCGGTGCGGGAGCATTGAATCCACCGCGGAGACAACAACAAGCAACGATGGCCGCGAGTAAACAAAAATTGCCCAAGTTCACGGGCCAAGTGAAGGAGGATCCTGTTCAGCATTGCCGAACCTGTGAAACTATATGGATTGCCAACGGGGTTACGGACCAGGATGAATGGATCCGACAATTCCCTACAACATTAAGGGAAGGAGCCATCGACTGGTATTCAGATGTAGATAAATCAGGCTTGACATCTTGGGACAACGTGAAAATGGCTTTCTAGACTGAATTTTAGTTGTTGAGGGACGACAATGAGATTCTCGCTGAAATTTATAATACAAAGCAAACAAAGAATGAGTCGGTCCGAGCCTACGGGCGGCGATTGAACTCATTGAGACGGACCAACCGTCTAACTACCCAAATTACTCGACAACAGCGTACTGTAGTGTCTCCTTTTTGAAATAGAATTTAATAATTAAAAAGTAATTCTAAATGTAAAATATAAACGAATAAAAATAAAATTTACATTAAAAATATAGAAGAATAAAATTAAAACATAACATAATTAAAATCTAGTTAAGTTAATGAATGGTCAAAAGGCATGAAATGAAAAGTTGTGACTCCCTCAAACATGAGATATAAAGAGGGAGACAAGAACTTCATTTGAAAGGGAGGAGAGGAAGAAAGAAAAAAGAGAAGAGTGTGATTAAAGAAAGAATTAATGGAGAGAAAGGTATAAGAAGAGAATAAGGAAGTGACTCCTTTAAAAGGCAAAATTATTCAAGTTTATGACTCTTTCAAAGGCAGCAATGATGAAGGGTTGTTATTCTTTCAAAAGGGTCGTAATTATGAAAAGTTGTCTCTTTCAAAAGGCAACATTGATGAAGGGTTGTGGCTCTCTCAAAAGGTGGCTATTTGACTCCCACAAAGGGTAGAAATGGTGAAGGGTTGTGACTTTTTTGAAGGGTGGTAGTTGTGAAAAATTGTGATTACAAAGGCCAGACATGATGAAGAGGTTTGACTCTCCTCCACATTGGAATTATAAAGGGGAGAAAGTTTCATTTGAGGAGGACATTCTAGTGAGATCAACGTGGGGAATAATATCTTATTCTCAAAGGCAACAAGGAAAAGTGGTGACTCAATTCTTATGAAAGGTGGTGATTCCTTCACCAATAAACTATAATGGAGATTTCATTCCAAGCATTGAAAGAGGATTTATCAATCATCATCCTTCATCCATCAATAATTAATCCCTCAAGCAATCAAGCAAACAATCATCGATCATCACTTCATTTTGGGATCAAGAAAACATATGATTTAGCAATCAAGCATCACTCTATTCAATCAACATTCATTCAATCATCATCCACCAATATATGAAACTAGCATTCATTATATTGTCAATCTTCAATCATCTAATCACAATGACTTAATCATAACTCACCAATACCTCGAATCATCAAATCAAATGAATTCATTCAATCAATCAATCACTCAACAACAATCAAACACCAACAAAAGCAATCATGTACAACAAAGACAACCAAACAATCGAGGCAATCGTGGATATAGCATAACAACTTATTTATAATCTCTTAGTTGTTGTGGTATGAAAGAATAGATATGCATACAATTATAATTATGTATAGATGAGAATACATGTATATTTATTCCTGATTATATGCGATTGATGAATACTTTAATCTAAATGTCTATGCATTTATCAATACAAAATTTTGCAATATTCGATCATGTTAAGGGAAGGAAGGGAGTGCAAGGAGGGGAAATGGTGAAAGATGCCTCTCTAGGTATGGCACCTCATAAATATGGTTAGGGACCATGAGGCCAAGGAGGATAAGGTCCTGCTCTTGGGCCTAAGGTTGAGAGCCAATTTAAGGGTTCCTATTTCAGCTCCCCTACCATCCTCACATTGATCAAGAAGGAATTCTCAATCATAAGAGGTGAGAGGTTGACATGATGGAGGAGAACAGCATAGAGACCTCGCTGGGTACACCACCGCATGAGAATGGTTAAGGACCACATAAGTCCGAAGAGGATAAGGTCCTGCTGTTGGGCCTAGGGTAGAGGATACTTGGGGCACCTCATCTTGTCTTCCATCACAACCCTCATTAAGGTTGAGCTGAGATTTGTTGCATAGATCGATATATATTTCCTAACTTTAGAATTGGATTTATTTCATGAGCTATGTCTACATTATTAACTAATCTGGGTGCAAGATTCCAAAACAAGCTTATCCATCTTATTCTTGAGTGAGGATTATATTTTACTCTTGTTTCATTCTGAATTTGTGAATTTAGGACAAAAACAGAAATGGCAGTGCCAAGAGGTAATTTTTATTATCCCTTCCTGTTTCTTTGTCATGTATCTCCTGCCCTAATTTTCACAATTATAAGACATGAGTGATTAATTCTTTTATTTTCTCTGTTTGTCATTTTAATATTTAGTAATTTATCTCAAAATTTTGTTGTGAATTTCTATATAGCATTGTGAAGTATGTTCATGTAAATTTTTTCTCCATAGAACTCATTGCAAATTGTAATATTTATGTAATGTTTCTTACATTTTAATCAAATAAGATCATCCATGTTTTAATGAAATACAGTAGGCCAATAAGTTGTTCAAAGATCACAATGATCAGTTCCTAATATATGCATGGTATATTGGCATGCTAGCACTTCTTGTTTTAGACTTTATCATTGTTAGCTGGAGATGAGATATGTCTTGGGAACTGGATACAGGAATGATATTTGAAAAGGGTAGCTTGTTGTTGGAGATACAATAGTTGAAAAAATCACAATAAACTCACAAGAATCATGAGTACTTGCACACCATTCATGGCTGGGAGTCACTTGCGGTTTAACTTGCAGCTGATTTTTGGCCTAAACTTGCCACGGATTTTTCTGGTAAAATTTCTGGAACTCACAATAAATAGGTCAATAACTTGGTCAACAAAAAGATAAAATGCAACAAAATGTTTTTTTGAGTTGCGAAAGACGGCACGGGAGGGTAAGGATATCAGTTTTGAGAGGGCAATGCAATCTGAAAACCCCCATCCAGGTGGACGGAGGCCCCATGAACTCCCACACTAGACAAATATCCCAAATGTCGCGAGATGTTAAGAGTGCATAGAGTGGCCATTGATGAATTGAGTAGAGTAAAAGTTTTCAGAGCTACTTTATTTACATATTTAATATTAGTATATATTATATTTTTTAACATACTACTCTTGAAAGGCATAAAATAATATGAATATTTTTTGAATATATAGTCTACTTTTAAATATATTTTTTTAGTTTTTTACAAATTAATTTTATTTAATTGTGTAATTGATTTTCTATTTTATTTTTAATTTTGAAAAATAAAATGATTTGAATATCTTTAAATTTATTATTTGAAATATTATATCTTTTTGTTAAATATCAAACAGGTATTTTATGAGTTTGAAAAAATGAAAAAAATATTTATAACTTAATTAATTATTGAAATATATATTCAATAATGTTAAATAAGTTTTACGGAATGGTAAACTTAGATAACATATAAAAGCATTAATTAAACAATGCTATCTAAATTTAAGGACAAAGTAAAAATAAGATGTAAAAAAACCTTAGATCCCAAACTGATAGATTAAATAAAGTTATATATAAATAAATTTTGAGTTTATAAACCAAAACCTGGTAAGTCTAATAATAGTAAACAACTTAACAAGTTTTAAACATTAAATTTTGTCATATAAAACATATTTAAGAAAATCAAATCATCGTGATAAGCTAATCCGTATAGTTACAGGAGAACATTAAAATTTCAAAGTTTAATCTGTAAACTGAAAAGAAAAGTCATTTTCTTATTTTACTGCATCTAAACTTTAAGATGCATGTAAAAATAGCTTAATGTGTTTTGTCCTACAAGATGTGGAGTACATTTCTTTCCTCTTGAGAAAAGGTGCATCTAACATTTCTTATTTGGTCAGTCCCAAACTGAAAATCCAGATCAGGCTTAGAAGAATTTATTCAGCTGAAAATCCAAGACCCTCAATGGTATTTGAGACCAAAGAGTCATATTTCATCAAAGTTGTCTTACGAAAGTTTTCAATCAGACTATCAATTAGGTCTTTATGTTCTAGGGGTCATGTATCCCAAACATGCAATATCTCTAAGAATGTTGCAGAGTTTTTTGAGCACCTTTTCTGTACCTGCACTAAAGTAAACCTTTTCTTGACTGGTATTTGTCTTTTCAATCCTACCTGCACATATTTGTGGAATGTGTTCAAGTATTGTGCAGATCTCAAACAAAGCAGTAAGTTTATGATAGCTATTCTATATTCTATATGGTAGGAAGAAACATGCAAATATAGCTTTGACATCTTTTCTCCTATAGATCGGGAGTACATTATTTACATTTTTGGGGAAAGGTGCTTGTGCTTTTTGTGGTAGGAAGAAACATGCAACTATAGCTTTGACATCTTTTCTCCTATAGATCTGGAATACACTTTTACAGTTTTGGGAAAAGGTACTTGTTATTTTTGTTTTCTGTCAATCCAAATTTGAAATTCCACATTAGGCTTGTAAGAATATATTCTGCTGAATGTCGAAGACCTTTAATGGCACTATAGTTTTGTCTTCAATGATACTGCTGGACTCAATTATCTGTTTCTGTTAGGCCTTTCTGTTGGAGATATTTGTGGGATTTGTTGAAACCTTTCGTGTACCTACTTTAAAGCATCTGTAAAAATAGCTTTGACATCTTTTTTTACATGGATCTGGAACACATTTCTTGACCTTTCTGGAAAATGTGCTTCTAGTATTTCTTGTCAAGTGTCAAAATCACATTTTGAAAATCCAAGTCATGCTTAAATTTTTTTATTCTGCTGCATATCAAAGGCCTTCAATGGTACTTAAGAAGCATATTTCAATAAGTTTTAGTCACCTTTTTTGTAGGCAGATTATGAGTAGATTCAATTTAGGTTGTTTGAGAAAAAAATTGGAAGCATAAATCTAAAGAAGATTCTTTAGCAGAGCTTGCAGCATTTAAATTGTAACAATGATGATCTGGTAAAGAATTTTGTCCCAAGGGCCAAGACATGACTTTGTTTAGATCCCTCCAAGAGCACCACTGCTGCTTGTCATTGTTTCTAAGATAGCCTTAAGAAAAGAATGCCTTCTTGACAACTTTTATGGTCAACTTACGAGAGAAAATTAAAGTAGGCCATGCGGCAAGATTGCAAGGTTTGGATTAAAATGGAATATTTGATTTCTAAGATCTGTATCAAGTGAGACAATTTAATGCTTTCCCCCTTCCCCTTGTTGATTAAGCAGTGGCAGGGGAAGTGTGATGACAACAACATGCCCAAGTCATTTGGAAAGTAAGAACTACTGTAAAACAGGTGGAGTTGGAATCAATAGTGCTAGATCAGGTTTTAACTACCAAAGCATGATTGAATAACTAGGGTATTTCATATGCATTTGAAGTGTTTGTAAGAAAGAAGAATTGGTCAAACATATTTTCTTTAAGTGTTAATACTTACAAGGTTTTGGGGTTAGTCACTGAATTCAGTTTCCTTTTCACTGCCACTCTCTATTGCCTAGAGCCTCATTTAGGTGATTCTTAGATGGTTAGGGATAATTGCAAGAGTCTATGCGAGATAATTTGGTTAGTCTGATTTTCTTTGGAGAAGATAACTTCTTAGACACCGTTTGGTTTGATTTTGTAGGCTAAACTTGAGTAGTGAAAGATCTATGTGATATCATTGCCCATCGCTGGAGAGGCCTAGGTGCTTGCCTATATAGGGAGAAAGAAAGAAAAAATGAAACTGTGTATTGATGTACACAAGTGATCAAAGAGATCAATGGGACTTGAAAGTAGAACCAATGACAATAGATAAGAACTAGGATAGATCTTATAGGCTGATGATAAAGAAAAAATGAAACTGTGTATCAATGTACCCAAGTGATCAAAGAGGTCAATGGGACTTGAAAATATAACCAATTACAATAGATAAGAACTAGGATAAGATCTTATAGGCTATGATAATAACAAGGAAAAAAGGTGAAAGAAAAGGAAAAAAATGTAATAGAATGGGTAAGCCAAAATATGGTTAAACTTAAAACCCTTATGGTTCGCTGAATTAAATGCATGAAGTTTGAGATTCGGTGAACTTTGCAAAACTCTAAAAAATTCATTTTTAAGTCGCCTTGAAATTTGTGCAGATAAAGGGCTATGGATATGTTATATATTTTCTTCACTATTATTTCACAAGTCTGCAAATTGTTGCCATGGGAGTCTCACTGCAAAGGGCAGGAGCTGAAACCATAGTCAAGGGACCTAGCTCGTGAAGCAAAAGCCCTTATTCATAATTTTCTCCCTTTGGAAAGTGTTGCAGAAACCCGTTGGAGGAAGCATGTCACAGGTCGAAATAGTAATGGCATCGATTTAGGCAAACAATGGATTAAGGTTTCTTGTTTGACCAAGTATTTTGGGTGGCGAGTTCGGTGTTGTTTGTTTTTAATTCTAGTTTTGATTTCAGTTTTAGTTTTTATATGGTTTTGATTTTGTTTTTATTAAATTTGTTATTAATTAAATAATTTTATTTTTTGGGTTTTGTTTTTACTTCAATTTTTTGTTTTGAAAAATAAAGTATCAAATTGGGAATGATCCTGGCCTAGTCCAGGGATGGTTACAATCAGGGAAACCACCGCCCCAAAGAAAGAGCATCACAGTAGAGACCCATTAATAGATCTAAACCAATTGGCCCTAATCCATGACTTGTAAATAGGTCAACAATCAAGATTTACCACTAGTGCCTCCCTTTGTCTGAGAACGGAGAACCATATAAAATCATTTCTTCGCTTTCTTTACTTTTTTCCCACTCACAGTTTCCCAACCATCTTCCATCTTGGTTACCACATTTTGCCATACCATCAAGTTAACCTAGGGAATCTTTATCATGTTAGTTGAAATTCTATCACCTTGTTGGTTTTGACCTTCTGTTAAAGGATCATCCCACTTGTCTTGAGACCATATAGGTCTTTTTTTCTCCTTTCCCTCCGATGTTACAACTCCATTCTTATGTTTCACTTCCTTTTCACAACCAACATTGACACATTAGAACCATTCAATGATGGTTGTGCTATTTGATTCAGATCCCTAGATGGCCGTAGCGGCATTGTCTTGTTCATAGCCTGAGCATAACTCTTTTGTTGCTCACACTTCTTACTCTATAATGAAGGGGGGGATTTCTTTCCACCAAGAAGCTCTTTGTCTAATCTCTGTTTAGCACATTGAGCAACCACATGCCTTGTTTGAAAGCATCTTCTATATTTGAAGTGGACTCCTTGTAATCCAAGGACTGCACCCAATAACCTTTTGAAGTTTTAATTGTTATTTCTTTAGGGAGAGCTTCAGATGCATCCATCTCCACTAGAATCCGAGCATAGGTTGAGTGCAAGAGGTTTGAAGATCCTTCATGTACCATAAAAAAGCTACCTAAAGAGTTTCCTACAACCTCAAAGGAGGAATCAAATGAGGCTAATAGTGTTGAAGGGGGTAACTTTGTTGAAGGAGAAGAGACCGAAGAGATGGCCGAAGGGAACGTGTTTGAATTAATTGAGGAGACTTGACATAGGTTGGGACACCTTACAATCACACCGCTGAGGGGGTGCGAGGCTAACCGTCGCAACCATTTCCAACTACCTACCCCTTGGTTATACTAACAAACATTAACAACATGATTCACTCAACAAAAAAGGCAAGTCAGGAAGTCTCACCCAGAGCGGAACCTTGTCAAAAACTTTGCTAGTGGGACAAAAAGTTGAATGTTAGGCTGCATTATTGGTGGATGCTTGTCCTCCCAGCTCCAAGGAAGTCACATAAATTTTTTCTTCTATCCTAAACATTTTCGAAAACAACAATGAAAAACCCTCTAGCTACCGGAAAAAAATGAACACAATAGTCCAAACTAGGCTCCCAGTTTCAAAATTTCACTCATAAAGATCAATCAAACACAACCATAGGGCCCCTAAAACACCCAATCTGAAAAGTTTGCAAAGTTATGTGCCACTTCCTTCTCCACTTCGTCCACTAAGTCCACTGTAATGGCTCTGGTTGTTTGTTGCTTAATTGCACCCGTGAGTCCCTCATCTTGCCAGTGGTGCCTTGATGCTTGTTGACAAAAGACGAAGAAACCCTAGAAGGGCTGCTTGGGCCACACCCCTTAAAACCAAACACACCATCGTATGTTGACCTTGTGGAGCCATTTTCACAAGAGACGACCGCCCTTGATTGATCATTCTCCCATATTCCTTTTGGATGCATGCCTTCACTACCGCTGCCATGCCCCATACCGTTCCTCTCGCTCTCAACTAGATTCTTCTCTTGCACCTTCAAACGGAGAGGAAAAGTCTCAGATTTATGCTCACCATTCACAGCTGTTGAGAACCCCTCTCCTCGCAAGCATCTCTAATTGGTTCTTGCAGAAGTTTGAACCGCCATAGAAACCCTAGGTGTTGTAGTTGAACATGACATCTCCATCTCATTCAACAATATAATATTTTTATTTTTTTTATTTTATATTATAATTATGTTACCAAATTCTTCCTTGGCAACCCCAAAGTCTGGTCCGGTTCTTGCAAAAGTCTGGTCCTTGTCATATTCTTGGAAAAGTCTGCCCAAATTCTGTCAGACAAACCCAGCATGAATTTTGCCATTTTTATGATGAATTTGCAAATCTGCAGCAGGACCCAGGCCGAATTTGGTCAAAAAATGGATTTTTTTGACTTTTTAAAAGTTTGTTTTTGGTCTATTTTAGTCAATCCAACCCTCCGACCCTAAAATAGACCACTAAAAAGGCCAAAAAGGAAAACATATGCAATTTGGACTAAAACATTAATACATATGGTGGTGTATTGTTTTATGTTGCTTTACTATTAGCATAGTGGTGTATGAACTTATTTGCTGCTGCGTATATATGCATATACATATATATTTAAAAAAAAACATATGTTTTTATCTGGATGAACCCAAAACGAATTCAAACCCACCCAATTTTTTTTTTGAATGAATCTCGAACCCAATTCCAAACCGGCAACTTATAATATAATATGATATTTATAATATTAAAAATATTTAAATTAGATTTATAATTATAATATATTTATTATTTAATATATAAAATTTAATACATTAATTATTTACACATTAAATAATATTTCAATTACATTTGTAAATATTTTTATATTAGAATATTTTTAAATTTATTTTAATATATTCAAATTTAACATAATATTGCTTTATTTTATAAATGTATTACTTGTATCCAAAGTTCCCAGACTCAAACTTGGGACTCGGACTTGGCTTGGACTCGGCAAGGCCGACTTGACTCGTGACTTGGCTACAATTCGGCAATGACTCGGCAAGACCGACTTGACTCATGACTTGGCTACAACTCGGCAAAATGAAAAAACCCTTGATATTATATACTGTTATAATTATATATATGAAATTATATACTGTTATATATATATATATATGAAATTATATATCATATTCCATGACCTGGGCCGAGTCGGCAAGGTCTACTCGGCTCGATGACTTGGACTACTTGCACGACTCGCGACAAGGTCCTGGAACTATGCTTGTATCCAATGAAGAACAAAATTATATAAGGCAAATTTAATCACAATTTTTTCCCTTGTCAAACTTCATCTGAATTTTATTGAATGCCAAAACATGAACACGAACTCAAACCTTGTGACATAGTGTCTAAGTAATGTTAAACAAGAGATGACCTCCACCTTCCTGTCTCATCAATGAAGAAAGTGAGGCAATAAATCATGGAGTATAGGAAGATCAAAATGTGTTTTCAAGAATGAATATTATGTTGTCACACATCTATGACAAAGCTAAAAGTTTAAAGAACCAGCATAATTGTTAAACATTGCAATTTGTTAATGTAATGTCTGATAATGTTAAACATTCAAATTGCTAATGTGGGTGATGATTTTCAAACATTGCAAAGTGGTAATGCAAGCCTCAAATTCCCTTCTGCTTGCTCAGTATCATTTTTACGTTTTGGCCTTACTCCTAACATGGAGCTGGAAAAGCCATGTTACTAAATCTTTGCACTAAATATACCAACTCTAAGCGGTTAGGAATCTAGTGTATCTCTCTCGTCCATGTTGGGGAGCATTTCTGAAGCTGAAACTGCCTGGAAGTGTGCAGGAACCATGCAAAACCCTGAGGAAAACACCACTAAAATGTTTTTTTATGGTTGGAAGCTGGCAACACATTTCAGAGGCATAAATTTTAAAAAGAATTTAAGTGTAGTGTAAATCGGGTACATGCATAGAAAATCTCAGTATCATTTTATTGTGTTAAATGCTAGGAAGTAGTTTGAAGTTTGAACATACTCAAAAATCAGATTTTGTATCTTCTGCAATATGTCAGTGATGATAACAGAAGTTTTAGTACATAGGGGTTGATACCCTAGTCAGTTAACCTGTAATAATGCTTGTACAGAGTCTTAATGCTGAATAAATTAATAATTAATTCCATAGATTACATATTCACCACATACTTGCAAACTTGGTGGGTACCCGTGGAACTTTTCACAAAACAAGTAACATGAGTTGGAACTCGGGACATGCCAAAACTAAGTCACATGTGGACTTGACAGATGCTGCACAGTTTTAGCACCTGGAGAAACATGAAGAAAGTACCTAAAATGCTGCAAAAAATTGGCCAGTGCATGCTGTTGCATGAAAATATAACCACGTGCAATTGGCAAATGCTTTTCATTTTTTCTGGCTTACCACAATGCCCTCATGACTGTAAATTGTGTATATTTTACAGACTACTGTTTTTGCAGATTTCTTTTGATATGTTTTACACACTCGTGGCTGTAAATAGCTTGATTTGTTTGGGATGAGTCACAATTCTTTAATGCCATTTTGACGTAAGAGGGTACTCCCCTCCATCTCTCAAACTTCAAAACACATAACTAAAACAAATATCAACAGAAACTCTCTGTACTAGATATCAACAAAGATTCTTCACTTCTTTCAATTCATTTAAACAAATTACATTTGTATACAATTTACAGCTTATGGCCTGCACAGGGCCTCTCTCTTCTGACACACACATCTGTAATTTCTATCTGCACACTTCTTCATTCTCCTTGCACTTGTCAATTTGCTCTACTCTCTCCTTGTATTTGATACTTCTATGAAAGTTTTCACCTGTTCATTTTTAGCTGTCTCCTCCTTCCTCAATGCAGCTCCTTATTCTCCCCTCTTCATTCTCTGTGCCACTTCACACCCACCTCCCTCTGTGTTTTTTATACATTTTATAATCTGTTGTGTCACTTTACACACCCTTCTTTTCCTTCCCCCTCCCCAATCTTCTTCCCCTTTTCATGAAAAGAAAACACGCTTGGTGTTTTCTTAACTCCCTTAGCCGGTTTTCAACTGATCAAAGGCGTTTTTAATGCTGGCAAATGTTTGCAAATCGTGTCTCTACATCTGCTAATTGGATTTACTTGAAAGTTATAATCTTTTCAACTTCTATATCCTGCAATCATCACATTCCATGAAACCTCTTTGAGGTATTCTGTCAAACAATTCCATAGCCTTGTTTCAAAGCTCCCATCAAAGGAAGATGCTGGCAAAGGTGCATAATTGGCTGTACACCTGCCAATTCAGAAATCCATTTTGTGCATATCCGCAGTCGTGATTATTGTCAAAGTGTTCTGTCAAACAGCCCACGTGCTCTGTCTATGCTTCCATTTTGGTACGGGCTGGGAAGATATTAGTGGAGGTGTGGAATTTGGCTTTACAGTTGCCCAATACATTTGTGTATTCAAGTTTCTAAAGCTATCCATAAGCTGCGATCTTGTAACTGATGTCTATACAGATTCTTTTCTTGCCACTCGACGAAATGTGCATTGGCTCTTCCTCATGAACACCTGTATGAGTCCATAATCAATTCAGGGAAGAATATGTTGACTTGGTGTTTTAACTTCTGATGAAGCAAAGCCTGTGTATAAAACTGACAATCATCTCAACTTTCCTGTCATTTGCTGGAACTGACAAAATCAGGACTCTGCAAAACTGATGGTGAGATATTGAGATCAAGAGAAAGCAAAACAAAACTGAAGGAAACAAACCAATTTTTTTTTTGGTTGATGCTGATTGCCGATTCACCCGGGATTCTCCTGCATCACATTTACTTGCTAGACATTTTACTGAATACTTGCTGACATTTTACAGAGTTGTGATAGAATGAAAGGTCATAGATTGATTGGTGAACTCTTTTTTACAGACATTTTTAAGAGTTGTTTACAACTTATAACAGCAACCCTACCTATAACACAGATCTAAATGCCATCTATTTTGAATAGAATTTATGGTTTATAAGGAATTAAATCACTTTTTAAGTTGGTGAACTTTGCTGAGTTCAAAATTTTGGGCTGGTGAGTCTTGAGCTGAGTTGAAGTATGCAAATTGCAAACTATGATAAAAATCAGTAAGCATGATAATGTTTTCATTCATAAAAATCTCTAGTTACAGAGTGATACCATGTCTTCTAAAGTAATGATTTAAGAGTCCACAGGTATTTTTAAAATTCCACAGCAATTCTTTTTCCTCCCTCAAAATTTTAGCTATTTGGCATTTTATTGTTGCTAAAGCGTTTGAAGGCTTACATTTTGTCTTGGTGCTTCTTGCTGCACATCCACATAGGAAGATGACAACATCCACTTCCTTTTTTGGCTAATGCAGACGATAGTGTTGCTTCATGGATTAACTGCTTTCTTGTTGCCCTTTTGTATGTAGTAGACAACTTAGAGAGGCAATATATAATTCTTTGAAAATAAATTTAGAAGTATTTTCTGTTTCTTTCAAAGATGACTATATCAACGTGCAATCACCGTTTTCATACTTACCTTTAAAAACATCAAGAGCTAAAGGTTGGAACTCAAAAATAGATAACTGTATCAAATTGCTGTGGATGTAAGTAATCTATCACAATCTCATTGGATTTGCTAACTGAATCAACTTTCTGTAGATATAATTTATATATCACAATCTTCTTGCATTAGATAACTGAATCTAATTTCTGTATAGACGAGACATCTGTTTGAAATGTAACTCTTGCAAATTGAATTGTTTCTGCAAGAAATAGATAGCTTTGTGGTTAGGGTACATAATAATTCTCTTACCCAAAACTATCACGTGGGATAATTTGAGTTTTGTACAAAATGTTTTCTAAATTATTTACAATTTATTTGTCCATTACACTTTACAACTTGTCCACAAATCATTCAGAACGATAAATAGTTTTGGTTGTATTATTTGCATTTTGATTATGTAAGAAATGGGACGAGTGGTAGTTTGTAACAGGGTTTTTTTGGTGTATTTGCAGGTTGGGCGCTTCACCAACTGCCTGGTGGAGGCAAAAGCTGCGCTACAACAAAAGTACATTGCCTATATTCATTTTTCTCTTTTCTCTGTCAGTAGATTTGGGATTTTGTTTTCTGGTTGAAGTTGATTGCTTTTCCCCACACAGGTCTGAAACCATTCAACGCAAATTCACAATTGCAAAGTCACTTTTAGCAAAGGCAGAAAAATCTACATTTGATCGGCTTTGTGGACAGGTATATATTAATATGCTTGCAATGGGAATGAATGGCCATCTTGTCTATTTAAAACTATGCAAGTATTTGTTATTCAAAGCTGCCCACTGTCATTTGAATTTGGATAATCTTTTAATATAATTAGGTGCTAAGAGTCTATATGCAGCTTTACTGTTATATATTTAATCTAGTACTTGTGAATAAATATTTCTCTTAATAAGTAAAATTATGAATTGTTACAGATTTATAGGCTAGAAACTGAACAGAAGAGATTAGAGGAGGATACGGTAGTTTACAATCGGCTTCAAGAACAACTTAAGCTTTCTCCAGCCTATCAAAAGGCAAGCACTTAATTTTTCAAGCAGGAGACAGTAATGCCAACACTTTCCTAACTATCTAAAAGATTTCTTCCAATTGGATGGACATAAAGCTATTTCAAATATATGAAGTTACTTTATTTGTCTAATCATGGAATTTTTCAGGGTGCACAGGAAACTAGTGCTATTTGAGGAAACATTATTTCTTTTCTCGATGTATTTTAATTTCAATTTCTTTTTTAGGTTAGAGACTCATAATTTACTATGGATATACTTACGTTCTTTCTTGTTGATGATACCTGAAGATGGTTGAGTATGGGCGCACACACTTCCAGTCTCAACATAATACGGCCCATTTAGAAAAGTCAGATGAAGAAGATGATGAAATTTCTTTTGAGGAGCTACTTGCTCAGGAAAAAAAAGATTCATTCTGGTATACTATTTCTAATTGAAATTTAGTATGAATTTTTTAACTGAATTTTATTGCTTGATTTTTAAATGAGCTCCCTGTTTGCAGGCAAAAGCATGGCCCTATTAGACCATCAGTGCCCGTTCGATAAATAGTTTTGGGTTCAACTGCTCAATGTTGGAAGGGAAGCGTGGAGTATATTGTCTGTATAGTTACAGAGGAGCAAAGATCGTTTTTTGGGGATGAGGGAGATGTGTCGGGTTAATGATATTATATGTGTCCTGTTATACTTTTTTCTCTTGAATCCGATACTTGCAGTCTATATGTTGATGATGCTGTCCATGTCAAATGTGCGGCTTGTATACAAGAATTTAGAGTATTTGTAATTCACTGAAATAAGATATTGGACAATTGTGTCTTTATTTTGCATCTTTATTATGATAATGCCTGCTTTGGTCAAATCTTGTATTACATTAGTTTTCTCTTGGTCCTAACAAGTACAAAATATTATAAAAAGCAACTATTCCACTTTATGCAGTCTCTATGAGATCATCTCATGATGATCTATTTTTCTCCATTTTTAATCTGATATTTGAGCTCCCTGCAAGGTCTAGTGATTGTATCACAAACCTCCAATCTAAGATAATTTCCAAAAATGGTACTATTGGTTATATAGATCACAAAGGCCTGTACTATTGGATTCATGCCTAGTTGGGAATGTAATGGAACGGTTGTTTTTTCTTTGATGAATCGAATAGAGGATCTTCTACAGTTTTATGAAACTCAATGCTGTAGTGGTCCAATTCGAATGCTATTTCCTTGTATATGTATTGGAATTAGGGTAGATGCTCCATGTGTTGAGTGCAGATGAAATTGTTACCGATTGATAGTTATATAAGATTTGATTAGCTCTTTTTCTAGCCCCTGATTTTGTGAATTTACTCCAAGCTCTGGATGGAAGACACCGATACACTTTCTATCTCTGCAATCTAGACTTTCATCTCTCAAAGCCTAGGCATATTACCCATAAGCACTGGTAGTGTCAGATATGGCTCCATCATCTTCAAAAGATCTACATAAACCTTTCCAAGGTTATTGAGGTTACTTTTGACAAAGAATCTACCCCATTTAAAAAATTTACATATGGTTTTTGGACAGATTTGCCAAGTCACCCTATCATTTTGGCTTAAGTTAGCAGTATTGCACAGATTTGCAATGTGCAGCACAGTGCAAATGGCAAATTATCTCAATGTTACTCATAGCTTCATGCTATTCATAACATCCACTTTGGTGCTGCAATGTTGGCACAATCTCAGAAAGTGTTTTAGTAGCACCTAGCTTGGCTGGTTTTTGCATCTCCAGTTGGTGCACAATGCCTAAAGATTCTGTTCACATCCGTTTCAGTGCTGAATCAGCGCATATATAAATCAGCAATAGCTGTAATCTCCCTCTTCCTTGCGATAGTTGAGTATATTTAGTGATGGGCCATGGAAGGTAGGGGACCTCTACTAGAGTTTCTCATTAGCATTAATCAATAAGTCTTTGGGTAGCAAATCCTAAATTTGTATTTGATTTCCTTTATCGTGAAGTTCTCAGTACTTGAATTTCTTTTGAATTTCGGTTGTTAGATAAATGGTAAGCAAATTAATTCTTGATCCAAACAGACGATGAACATCGTTTACCACCCAATTTGATTCTTAAATCTTTGCCAAAGCTAAGGAGAGGTAATGAAATGTTGTTTTCTCTAGACTTTTCATTGTGAAGGTGACTGTTCATTAACAAGCTGATTTTTTGTTTGCAATCTTGTATTGTGATGAGAACTATCAAATGCCTTTAGCACCATGGGTTTATTAGTTTGATTGAAGAGATCTTTTAGCTTCTTGTAAACTTGTAATGGAGTGTGAAGAGATTGGATCCAAAATCTTTATTCTTTAGAGATGAAAGACCTAATGAACTCAAATGCTTTGTCAGGAATGTTGCTGAATTTCACTAGCTTATGTATATCGGCGGGATGTTTCTCTTTCCTTTGAAATCCTCAATAAATCCTATCTTCAGGAATTCCACATCTTTTTCTCATGCTGCATAGGACTTAACATTTAGATTGCAAACACCTAAAATTGAGAACAACTTGATTTCTTTGGGTACCTAATAAACTTGCGCAAAAGATGCAACTTAAAAAAGTTTGATAATGAAAAGTAATGTATTAGTAAGAGGTGACAGTTTTTACAATAATAAGACCTCTACATCGAGTTTTAATTATCATTCTAAGAGATTACAATCCAGATATCAACTTTGAAATTGAGAAAATCCACAATTTATTTGGGAGTCAAGGCACACAAATTTCTTACCCGTTTTCTTTGCAGTAGCAGACTGCAATGTGCATTCGCTTTCAAACCATCATTGGCGGTAACCTTTCAAGAGTTTCTGATATGCAACTATGTAAGGATGCGTGCGTTTTTAAAGCTGGATTTAGTCATCCGTGGCTTGTCCCATTTGAGCTTCCTAGTGTATGAAAACTTTTATGTTGGCTTTTTGACTTTTAACAGATAGCTTGGGTCAGAGAATACTGGATTAAAATTTGAATTTGAGTTTTTTAGTCTTTCTATGTAAGATTTGAATTTGATTATTAATTTTGAAGAAAACTTTGATGTTGGCTTTTTTATTTTTAACAGATGGCTTGGGTCAGAGAGTCCTGGATTAAAATTTGAATTTGAGTTATTTTAATCTTTCTATGTAAGATTTGAATTTGATTATTAATTTTGAAGAATTGGATATTGCTATGAGAAGCAGTCGATCATATTTTGGTAAAGGAGATTTCATAATTGAACTGGATCATTTGTTTCTTGGGTGCCAAGTTGGTTCTAATTGGATTTTCATTTTTCATTTGTTCAATTCCGTTATCTTCCACTTAGTTGTTTTTCTGTGAGGCAAAAATGTGGAAATAATTTTTTATTTTTGATATGCCTAGGGTTATTCCTCGATTAGCATTTCTTTGCTTTCATGATTCACTTGTACCTCTTTGGGGAGCCCAGTTTATTGTTGTTTAACGTGTGAGGTTTTTGAGAGGATGCTGTCTCTGATTTCTTTGGGCAGCTCTCTGTACTTGTGGTTGATGCGTATATAGGCACTAGCCAGCAGTCATTTCGGGCTAAGTCCACCAAAAGGGGTATTGCTATAATGCATTAGCTGCTCCTGTTCAATCCCTCTCGCATTTTAGATGATACAGTTGAACAATGGGTTTTATATTTGCTACATGATCTTGATATAAGGACAATATATGATTTATGGGAAGTAGCTTGAGTTTTTTAAAGTTTAGTGTGTTGGCTCTGTATGCGAGGGAGCAAGTTTTTCTTATATATTCAAGGTGATTTAGACTTTTTTCGCTAATTCTTTGACCTTGGATATTTGAAAATGCGAGGGAGCAAGTTTTTCTTATATATTGAAGGTGATATAGATTTTTTTTTGCTAATTCTTTGCCCCTTAGCTATTTGAAATTGAATTAGGGTGTTTTTCACATGAGAAATATATACAACTTTTAATATGGATTTGGTAAACCCCATGGTGGTTAGCAATATGAGTTTTCAATGCTCTTTTCTTGTGATTCTTAGGTGCCTTAAAAATACTAGCAAAATAGAAACTGGCAATTTAAACTTGACATGTTGGTTTGGCCTAAGACACATTTGAAAAGGGCTTATTTGATTCCTCATTCTCAATTTCAACTCTCTTGTTTTGCACTTGTAACCCTACAATAATACTAATCATCATAATAGTTAGGGTTTTTTTTTATAAAGTCTTGAATATTTAACATTGTATCAAAGCTAAAGACATTGGCCTTACTGAAAATTTCCTTCCTTTCATTGAGTACTTACATTCTTCATTTGACAATTTTATGCTGCACAACTCACTCTTTGCTAAAAAAGCTTTTTGTGACTAGTTTTGAGAAATTAGTCCTTGCCACGTATTAAAAAATGTGGCATGCTAATCAAACTTAGCTTCTATTTGGTTAGAAAGTGAAGTTTTTCTTAAATCTTGTTTTGTAGCTTGATTGCTTCATCTCAAATTAGATCTTTATGTTAGCAAATTTTCTTTCCACATGTTTGTGGTTTATACGTTTTCATCCATTTCTTCTATGACTTGTAATTACTATTTACTTGCACAGAACTAGTTTAACCAAATATTGTATATATGCATTGGATTGATCACTCTTCTCTTTCAATTGTCCTTCATTTTCCCCATTATTGTCTATCATGTTGAAAATAGAATTCGTTACTGTCTTTATGCTCTCCTCATCTTCTTCTTGTTGATTTTCTAGCTACTCTTGAAATTTGTTAATAAAAAATCTGTGTCTTTATCTTAATACCTAATTGAGGTACCTATTTGAACATACATTAATCATTTAATGTCAAAATAGATCGGCTAGGTTATATACTTGCTTTTCTACACAATTTTCCTTAACCAAAAAAGTATTCCAAATGCATTAAATCAACTTGTTAGACTACTTTGGGTTTGAGTTAGTGGAGAGGAGGAAGATTAAGAAACATTGCTGGGGAGGATTTGAAGGGGTGGTAGATGATGCTTTGGTGGAGTTAGATCCCTTTAGAATTGGAGTGGATGGAGAATTTGTAGGAGGTGAGGGTGGAAGAGGAGAAGAAAGAACTACAACTAGTGAAACATGAGTTGGAATATTCTCTAGCTCTTTAGGTTTCCCTCCCAACTTGATTGTCAATTTAGTGGATTTCCTTTTGGTGAGCTTTTCTTTACTTTTGATGGGCTTATAGGACTAGTTGCTACCACGACCTTTAGAAATTATTTACATTGGAGGGATCTTAGGTGAAGGTACATGAGAGAGAAGTAATTATGTCCTTACCTTAAGGAGATTTACTTGATGGTGTTTGCTCCTTTTAATATTATGCTTTGATCTCCTTTGATTCTCTTGTCTAACCATGCAAAACTTTGATCTTTGAGCACTTTGTTACTTTCCTCCAAGGAAGTAATCACTAGTATTGGCCAATTCAACTTTGGAATGGACAACACGAAAATTTGTTGTTCAGTATATACTAGATCAAATAAGGAAACATAATTATTTGTTAATTCTTTTGGGATTTTTTAAGCCAAAATTACAAATCTAGAAAGATGCCATTTTAGATTAGTCCTTGTGATGCACAATATCCATGTCATTTAGTTACCCTTAAATGGTGGGATATGCCTGTATGTACTCCCCATTTTATTCTTTATGAATGATCTAGGGTAAGAGGCAAGCCACCTCTAAGATGAATGAATGGCCATCAACCATAGATGAGCATCTATGTCCACAAGTTGGAATATGAATCCTTGGCTTATGTTTACTTGGAAAAAAATGTGAACTCCAATAAAGTGGCTACAAAGTTCCATGAGAACCTATCTAGTGTTGCAATGATTTGGAAGTTGTATTGAGTCCTTATAAATCTACACACTCGGATGTAAGTGAGTTGGGAACTATTGGATAAGTCATTTTTCTAATCGTGCCATTGTTTTTATTATAACCAACAACCTAACAAGGAGGCTGACCCTTTAATGCAGGGGCATTCTAGGGTACTTGGTGAATCTGCATGGAGGTGTGTTATTTTGGTTCTTTGTTACTCGATTGCAGCTTTAACCGACGGTCTCAATTATTGAAGGAGGCTCGGTCGTTGAAGGAACTCGGTGAAGCTTCTGTGCTTGGTGGAATTGGTGCTTGGTGATGCCTTTGTTGCTTGGTGTTGCTTGGCTTGGTCGGTTGTTTCACTGGTGCTTGGTTGTTTCTCTGGCCCTCAGTAGTTCTAGTTTACCGACTGGAGTTCTTGATGATTTGGTTGGCCAACTTGGTGCATTTATTGTTGGTAGCTGTTGTTGCATTCTCCTATGTAGATCTAGAGGCCGACATGGAGAATTAAATAATTGTAAGGCTATTTGTGAGTTGACTTGTATTGCATTTAATATTTGTTTGTAGGAGTTAATTATTTCATCTAGTTGATTTGTAGCTGAAGATTAGTATTTAAGGAGTATTTGGGGTAGTTGTTTAGGATAGGAGGTTGGAGTGATTAGACTTGGATCCTGTGAGATCTTGAAGATCAGATTGATTCTGATAGTTGTAATAGTAGAGTTGGTGGTTTCTTGCTTGGAGACAAGGAGATTGCTTGGAGGCTTGCCAGCTCAAGTTTAGATATGCCTTAGGGTTTCCATCAGTTGTTGATTTGTTTCATAACTGGACTAGCTAGAGTTGGATTGGATCTTTGTTGATCTTGCAGAACTGTTCTTGATTGTAATTGGCCCTAACCCAGAAGGCCTTACAACCGAGCATGTTGATGAAAATTTGATTTGAACATATCTTCTTGTGTTATTCTATTGTGTTGTTGGTTGGCTACAAGGTTGGCCTATCCTTCATTGGATCCACCACCCTTGACTGCGTCACCCTTACACAACAACCCAAAGGTGTCAAAGAGAACAAGAGTACTAAAACATGGCTTCCATTGTTACTTGTAGCTTCCATTAAGAGGTATTTATTGAGATAAGTTTTTAACATTTTGATAATGTAGAGAAGGCATTATTGAATATATTGAAATTATTCATGCTTTCTTTCAATCCTAAGTTGATGATATAATTCATAGGATTCTTGTTGATACAAATTCCTCACATTAACTCCCTTCAAGTCAGGGAAGATTGCTTTTGTGGTGTAGGAGTAAACAAGATATGAAGTAATGTAGAAGTGCTTCCATTGTCTTACTTCACATAGTTGATTGTGGAAATGATTGTTGATCAATGTTCCACATTCTATATGTTTGTTCTAAATGTGATCATAAACTACTATATTTATGATTGAAATTCTTGAGGTGTTGGATTCCCTAGATTTTGTTCAACAAGAGTAGGGTTCAAGGCATTCTTTTTGCAAATTCTTGGAGTTTTTAAGAAGCATATATATTATACATTAAATACATCTATCTAAAAATTTCAAAATATATCAACTTGGAGCTATTTTAATTACTCAAAAAGTTTTTAATTTTTAATTATTATTTTGAAATTATTTTTTTAACTACTTATACAAAGACATAACTTTCATTTGTTGTTTATTTTGGAAATATTAAGTTTTAAAGTTATAAATGACTATCACATTTAATGTGAAAATTAATAGTTTTGTTTAGACACTCATGACATTATGCCCTACCTCTTGTTACTATTGTAGAATGTTTCTTAATATTAACTAGTGTCTTTTTTATTGCCCTCAAGCATTTGTCTAAATTATCATAACAATTTGTCTATTTTTGATCAGGGAAAAAATGTTAAAGTATTGTGTTCGTGTTTAATAATCGATGAGACAATCATGATATATATATATATATATATATATATATATATATATATATATATATATATATATATATATATATATATATATATATATATATATATATATATATATATATATATATATATATATATATATATATATATTATATGATTTGTTAATACATGGCTTATTATATATGATAAGTCATGACTGTTCATATTGACATCCTTTAGATTCAATATATATAGTTATTGTATTTTGTAGAATCAATCAATAACCAAGGCAATTGTATTCTACTGCATACTTTCAGTTTTGCATTTTATCTCCTGATCTATAATTCCTTAACAAAAAATAGGTTTTGAAGAAGCCCCAAAACCCTTTTTCAAATAGATTTTGATAGGGATCTAGAGCCCAACATAAGCAATCAACTGCATAAGGTAGAGCATTTCAAGACAACAACCAACCATCAACACAAAATCAACAACCTAAATTAATATCTTCCTATAAAACACAAGATGAAATAGTAACATGCCAAAGCCTTAGAACACAATGTACAAGGTTTTCAAAGACTCCCTTAACCTTAATAAAAGAACCTATGGGTTTTTCTAGGCAGCCATAACTTGATTAACAAAGGGTTTAGTTCAAGCTCCCTTAACCTGAAGTTCAACTCCCAACCCTTAAGAATCATGGACATATAAACAATGTTCAAAGATAAGTCCACACAAATCTAAACCTTCCAAGTAGCCAAAACCACGAAAAGGATCCAAGGGTTTTGAAATGCCCCCCAAACCTTAACGAGACACAACCAAAGTCCCAAAAAATGACCATCTAGAATCTTAAAGAAAGACAAAGATGAGACCACTGGACAAACTAGAGCTTCCCAAATAGAAGGATGGAAATGGAAGAGGGGTTTTATTAAGGCTCCCCAAACCTTCACAAAGGGAGAAACAAAGGTACCCACAACCAACACACAATGCTAGGTAGAGAAAAAATCCAACTAAAAAATAACTCCTCACCCATCACACTCCTCTCCACCTTAATAGAAGAGAATCCCACCTTGATTAGAACAAATGAAGATAAGAAAGCTAGAAGGGCACACCAACTAGAATCCAACGTTGTATTCCAACAACCACAACCAATAGAAGACCACATAGAACACTCAACAACCTCTATCCATGAGAAAATCCCCACCTCCATAGGAGATATTTCCACCTCTATAAGGAACCAAAAGAGGAAGATAAGAGAAAAATGAGCCCGACTCACATGGCATCTGCAAGAGGAAACCCTGCCTCAATAAGGGAAAAATTCACCTCCATAGAAGCCTTATAGAGAAGAACCCAACTAGGAGAAACAAGAGCCCGCAACAAGAGAAAAAATAAGGAGTAAAGGGCACGCAAAGGGACAAAAACAACCCCAACAAAAGAAACTCTAATTACAAATAAGACAAGGCTAGACTGGGCACTTAAAAATTGCCAACAATCACCAAGCCACCAAGGAAAGAGAAGCCCCCACAAAACCAAGCCCCAAAAAGAAAAAGAATAGAGACAAGGAGGAACATAAGAGAGAATAGGCCTACGCAGGGAAAAACCACCCAAAAAAGGGGCAACCCACCAAAACATAATAGAAACCACGAAAAGAAACACAAAAGAACACAACCACAAAAAATGAACAAAGGAATAGAGATATAAATCCCCTGTAGAAACACAAACCCACAAAATAGGAGCGAAAATAAAACAAACCCAAAAATGGGAAAGACAAAGAGAGGGAAACCTAGAAAGAGGACCACCCAAATCACAAACAAAGCCCCCAAAGGAAAAATACCACCAAAAGGAACAAGAAGTAACTAGTACACAAAGGAACCAAAGGGGACAAAACCAATCAATATAAAAACCATAGAGGCTCTCACCCCAGACAGGATGACTGAAGTAGTCAAGATCCCCACAACGAAGGGGTCACTAGGTGAAACACTAGTGAATCCACATGCAAAACCTTGAACCACCACAGTGCTAGCATGATCAAGAAGCCTCCAAATAACCACACACAAATAGAGAGAATAAAAACGCAGCCATAGAGGGAGAGAAAACACACAAAACCTGAAAACCATGAAAGTGACCACCAAAGGACCTGCAGAAAACCAAGGCAAGCAAGAACTACCAAAGAAGAAGGAAGAAAGTGACCCAACCAACGACTCACAATTGGAATGGATACCCAACATATTCTGATGGTAGAATCCGAAGCCTCTATCTTCATCTTCATCAGAATCATCCCCAAATTTGCTACTAATAGAGGCTCCCCTGCTATAGGAAATCCTACATCCTTCACTACTACTGCTCCCACTTAGACTCATTTCATTTTTTTTAAATTTCTAATAACAATAACAATTTGTCTAGTTATTTCTTCCTTTAACTTTACATATTGCTTACAACCAAGAATCCCTAGCATGCAATAAACATATTTTGGTACCATTTGTATGACTACTTCATTTGAAAGATTCAATATTAGCATCTTATTAGGGTTGCAATGTTGTGTGTATATCATAACCAATTTAGGGTGACTTGGATGATTTCACTTGCAAAGAATACAACTAATTAGCATGATTTTATCTTCTTTGATAATTCTTGCATGAAAATTGTTCATATTTATGTCCCAAGGCCTTATTTGAGATCTAAGAGAGCTTAAAGTTTATCTTGAAAGGGGTTGTGGCCACCTAAAATTCATACTTCATCTCTATATTTGAATTTTCAATAGATGCTATACAAATTGAAAGGGCAAGATGACGTTTTATCTAGTTTGTGACTAATTGTAGAGGGAAATCTTTTCGAGATCTAAAGTAGTAAAAACCTACAATGAGGCTTTAGAGTGCACAAGTAGTTAAAAACTTAATGTTTATGAAAATCTAGAACTCATAGAGAGTTTTATAAAATTACAAGGGTGCTTGTTGGTTTTTCTTCCCTGTCAAATGGATTTTATTAGACTTTTAAGTTTCATGTGAGTTTCTAGCAACTACAAGATGATTGAATACCTTTTTGTATTAATTAATGTAATGGTTTGGAGTTTTTAGGGTAGTATCAACTTTTTTAAAGTGTGAGGGTGCTTGAAATGTTTGGTTCCTCGCTAATAGTACTTGTTAAAAATTTGGACCTTTAATGCAATTTTAAAAATACAAAGGTACAAGGGTCTATTTTTTTATTTTCTCTTAAAGACTTAAGACTAAAACATTTTACCAATAAAGAAATAACATAACTCTATCTTTTGAATGCTCTAATATGTTTTAAAGGAGAAAAGTGATGGGTTTGAGAAATACATAGGACATAATGACTAGGAGAAACTCTAGCAAGTGAAGGATGGGGAAAATGTGGGTGCAACAAGAGATTGCACTTGAAATGATAGTTTTATAGGCAAGAGTGAAGTGGTAGAAAAAAACATCCATGATCTTAGGTGAATGATATGTAGAAATGAGTCAATAAAGAATGAAATAAGATCTACAAATTTTTAGGGCTTACATGCTTTAACAATTAATGTAGGACATGTATTTCAATTTTGGTGTGAGTGCATGAATATTGGGTAGGTTTATAAATGGTATTGACATGTGAGAAGTATAAATATCAACCTTTGAAGCACCCCTTGGGGCTTCATGTATGTTGAAAAATATTTCAAATATTGTGAAAATTCATGAAATCCTTGCTTCTCTGCTTATTTTTTTCAAACTAAAAGAGGGGTAAAAATTTATTCAAACACAAGAAAGATACAAAAAAAAGGGCAAGGTGACCAATAGATAGAGAAATATAGAACCCTATCACTATCCACTAACTGATCCAACATATGAGTGATATCAAGAGGTAATTTCCCCCTATCCACTATATTCCAGACTTGAATTTGATTCAAAGCCCACTTGGCCAAACAATTTGCAACACCATTCCACTCCCTAGGAATGTGTCTAAAAGTAACAGACTCCAAGGAGCTACATAATTGGAGAATCTGTCTAATAATTCAAGCTAAGTGCCAACTAACATCAACAATGTGTTGTGTAGTAAGCATATTCACCACCACTCGAGTTCATTAGATTCACAAATAATCCAACTCTATCCAAGAGCACAACTATGCTCACATAAAATACAAAATGGAAAGAGCCTCCATTAAATTATTTGTATGAAGATAATAAAAACATGAACATAATAGCACCAGAACTATCTCGACTATCTCCACCAATGCTGAACCATCAATTTTGATCTTTCAAATTCCGTGAGGAGTCCAACGACCCTCCCGATTTATCCTTTGTAAAGGATGTTTCCATCTACTACTTCTGGCCTGATTAGTAAATATCAAAATAACCACTTGGAGAGGAAACTTGAGATGATTGCAAATGACAACATCTCTAGGATCGACACCTCTAGTCAATTTACACTTATCCAAGATAGTTTCACAAAGATAATGAATAATTTTCTACTATAAGTGTTGAACAACCATCCTAACATCCTGAAAAATCCTTTGATTCCACTCCAAATAAATTTTCCAAAGAATAAAAGTAGGTCCAAGAGTCCATGCAACTCGAAGAAATGTTATTTTAATAGGGGCTTTACCCCAACGAGCCCAAAACTTAGACAAAGAGGAGACATGCTAGCATGTCTGACCCCAAACACCCCGTTAAAGTGCCATATATCCTTGGCAAAGGAACATTAAAAAAAAATTGAGAAACAAATTCCCCACCATTAGAACATACGACACACATCAAGGGATCCTGAAATCTGTGCTTGCAATACTTATCCTCGATAAGACAATGATTTTGAACCACTTTCCATATGAAAAAAATTACATTTGGGCCAAGAGAATTCATTCCAAACTTTTTTCCACCAAGGCACCTTGAAACTTCCAAACAATGTCTATTATGCTCCAAGCACCCCGCAGAAACAAAAAAAATTGCTAGACAAATAATTTCCCTAGTCCAAAAATTTTGGTTCTACCAAGGAGTTGCACTCCTGAGAAGTAAGAATCTAAGATAATTTATTATAATCCATCTCTAAACAATCTTGCGACCATTCAAAAGGAACCTTCCATCTATAACCAATATCCAGGCCTAAACTCTTAGTAGTTTTATAATGCACATTCTTATCCCACCCAGCTGCTATAAAAATATAAATGAGGGATTGTAGATGCAGATACATAGAAATAAGAGGGGGATTACCATCCTAATCTTAGCGATCTTATAATGCACAATCTTATCCCACCTAGTTACTATAAAAATATCATAGAGGGATTGCAGATGCAGATACATATAAATAAGAGGGGGATTACCATCCTAAGAATCTATCTAATAAAGGGCTTCGAATACCCTATTGAAAATCCAAAATAGGTTACCCTTAACTAGCTGAGACCCCATTTTCAGAGTGTAACGAATCATAGAGCCCATAGCCTCCAAAGGATATCGAAAAACATCTAGAAAGTCAACTCCTTTTAAATACTTATGAGTAATAAGGTGAGCCTAAGGTTGATTCTGACTAGTACACTAACACTAATATAATTTGGCTACAAGAGCCTATCCATTTAATACATCAAGATGAAGACCAAGGCCCTCCACCTTCCCTAGATGACACATAAACTTCCACTTAATTAGGCTCCACTTAGGAGTCTAAAAATTTCCACTCCAAAGAAATTATTGTGAGAGGGTATTGAATTCCTTAAGAAAATATGTAGGGGTCGCCTAAAAAAACTTTTGTAAATAGGAAGAGCCTAAATTACCAATTGAAGAAGGGTCACCTTAGAAACAATGGAAAGCCACTAACGAGTCAAGTTGTGAACCTTCTAACGCAACTTATCAAGCAATTCTTGCCAAAATAGCCTATGTTGTTGACCAAAAATAAGTGGAATACCCAAATAAAGAAAGGGGAGAGACCCAATTTGAGAATCCAAGATGTTAGAAATTCTCCTCTAGATAGATTCTAGGGTGTTGAAAAAATAGATTGAGGATTTATGCTCATTAAATTTTTGACCCAAAGGAGCTAAATAAATATCCAACAATTTCCTGAAGGATTCAACTTCATGAAGAAGAGAAATCCCAATAAGTGAAGTATCATCCATAAACTAAAGATGTGAAAGCTTAGATGGGCCATTTCCCTAGCTCCAACTATAAATTAGGTCTTGGGAAGCATGAGACTTAATTAATCTACCAAGGCCCTCAACCATAATAATAAAAAAATAGGGGGAAAGAGGATCCCTTTGGTGAAGACCCTTGGAGGCTCCAAATAACTTATAAGGCTCCCTATTTAGAATAACAGAGAAGGAATATGAAGTAACACAACTCATACTCAAACTAACCCATTCTAGACTAAATTCAAAGGTAATGAGAATTTTCCACATAAAGCCCCACTTGACTCTATTGTAATCTTTAGCCATATTAAATTTGATGAACATCAATTTCTCATTGGAAACCACCATAGAGTGAATTTCTTCAAAGGCTATGACCACCCCATCCATAATTTGTCTTCCTACCACGAAACCCCCTTTCTCTTCCAAGATCAAAGTGGTAAGCTAGGGTTTGATTTGCTAAAAAATAAGCTTAGTAATAATTTTGTGGATCGCATCACACAAAGTAATGGGCCTAAAATAATCCAGCTGAGTAGTACCTTCCTTTTTAGGAATAAAAAAAGGAGATTAGTATTCAAGGTCCTCAACATTTGTTTTTTGGGACATAAGATTCACAAAACACTTTTAAAAATCCCAAATTAAGAATATCCTAGAATTCCTACAAAAATTCTACTAAAAAACCCATCGAAGCATTGAGCTCTACCCTTATGCATTTGAAAAATAACCCCCTCCAATTTAGACATAGATATAAGATGCATGACAGATTTATTTGTTACATTAGTGATTAGAGAGGGAATATAATCAAGAATAATATTTTCCTCATTCTTTGGCTGAAGTGAGTCATAAAAAAAGAGAGCACAATAATATTGAGTAGCCTTACAAGAAAGAGCTTGTAGGGATGACAAATGAATTCCTTCCAAATTTATCAAAGATGATATATAACTCCTATTCTGACAATCTTGTACTGATTTATGAAATAAATTAGTCTTGCTATCCCCTTCCTAAATCTAGTCAACCCTGGCCTTTTACTTCCAAAATATCTCCTCCCTAAGTTCCTGTTCCTCCAATTCCCTAACAACCTAGGATTCCACTCTACCTAAATCCTTTGAAAAGACAAGATCCTAAATTAGACGAGTGATAACATCAAGGTGGGATTGAAACTCCCACTTCATAGCATAAAGATTACCAAAATAGAAAGTATTCCATTTCTTAAGCTTTCATCTAAAAAATTGTAATTTCTTAACCAAAGGATACGTAGCAGTGCCATAGGCAGGGCTACCATCTCTACACCACTATACCATTAAGTCATGAGGAGAAGAATCTCAAAGCCACATCAACTAGAACTTAAAAGGAGGATTTTTAGGAACTGAAACACAAGTAGCTAAAAATTTGATAGGCCAATGATCAGAGCCCCTCCAATCAAGAATTTCATAAGCAGTACTTAGGTTAACCCCAATCTAAAAACAAAAAACTATAAATCTGTCCAAATTTTTAGAGACAACATATTATCCACTCCTCGACTATTCCATGTAAAGACCCCATTAGCCAGTTTGATATCAATTAAATTTAGAAGGTCCACATTCTCATCACTAGTAGAATTTGGCAAATAAATGATTACGTGACTAAAACTTTAAGTCATGTGACTAAGACTTATAATCACATGACTAAAACTGATCAAATTCTACTAATTCTTTGTAATTCACAAGTATAAATGACTAATTTGGTCATCAGGTAAACTCACAAGGTCAGACAACTAAAAATGACTAAATAAATGACCAAATAAATGACTAAACAATTAGTCACCCAAATAAAAATGACTAAGAAAATGACTAAATAATTAGTCATCCAAAGAAAATGACTGAATGAATGATTATTAGTACTCCTTTATTATAATAACATTTGATAATATCACAGACTTATATACTACAAAGAATTGAGAAGCAAAAGGTTACCATCTTGATCTTCATGCAAAGAATTGCACAAAATCACCACTTTCGTCCTACTTATATGATTCATCAATGAAAGTGAGAAAATCCTCAATTAAATGTTGCTGTAGATCTATATCCACATTGTCAAGCACTGAAGAGTCGAATGAAGCCTATTGCGATTAGATTTTAGAGAATACAAGCAATTTCAAAACAAGGTCAACAATATTCTATAGTCTGAAGTGTAGAAATCATCAGAACATTCTACTCTTTTACAAGAGTAACATGAAATAATCTAACATCCCCAATTTTTACAACAAATATTGGTCTTATTATTTTAGGTTATGTCCTCTTTTATTTCGTGTTTGTATTTGTGTTTCTAATCATTGGTTTAATATATGTGTAATGTCTATAAAATCACACACACACACACACACACAGTCGACACACTACACACACACACATAGATATTTGAATATATATAAAAAAATACATTATATATACACTCATGTAAACAACCAAACCAAAACATAACATAAAATGCAAATCTCTTTAAAATGAAGACTATTATATACAATATTTGTTATAGATAATTTTGAACACCACACATCCTAAACATTACATATGATTTTGATGATCTTTTTTTGTTTGTCTTCGTATGCGATTTAATTACTATGTATATCTGTTGTTCTAGCTTTTGGGTAGTAGCAACACACACTGCGAGATCTGTTATGCACACACGTGTAAATAATTAAGTGGTCATTTTAAAGTGTTGTTTGAAACCTACTTAGAGGCACCACAAATATAACCATGCACTAATTAACCACCTCAAAATTTGTTAATACTTATGCACAAATGTCCTGGTAGTCCTATGAACTATGAGTACCAATGAATTTGCACAACTTTTTCAATTGAAGTTTCAGAAATCCAATTAATATACGTGTGAAGGACTATTAATATTGTACATAAAGTTTATTAATAGAATTTTAGTTATCATTTTTTGATTTCTTTAATTTAACACTAATAATTTGGAAGTTGGATGAGAAAAATATAAGGAGTAGTACTTAAACATGGGCCATAACACTAGTCAACATCTATGGAACACCCAAATTAATATACAATTTATTGTAATTATTAATTAATTAAGAAATAAAATTAATTAATAAAAAATTAAAACATAATGAATACATTATTTTTTAATTAATTAATAATTATAATAAATGAGATATTTTAGATGCTATATAGACAATAGTGTAACTCTCCAATAGTGTTACAAATTAATTAATTAATTATCCTAATTATTCCTATATAGTGCTATTTCTACTAGAATTTAGTTGTATACTTTTTTAGTCAAACTCATTGACCCATATTTCATGAGTAATGGTTCACACAAATCCATCTCTCATGAGAGTGAATGGAACACAAGATAAATATATTATATCGTTCACAATAATTATATTTAATTAGGATATCCTAATTATTTAAAATAGTTCACAAGATTGTTTGAAATTAAAATAGTAAGCATGTTGGTTTAAAGATTATCCTAATTAATTATATCTTGTGAACTATATTATTTAATTAATTAAATAATTAATAATTATCATATGACCGATCAATGTTTGGGTGGGTATATAAAAAAATAAATACAAACAAAACATCATGGGTCGACCAATATTGTTTGGGTGGGTATAAAACATTAAAAAAAACCAAAACATCATATTCATGTAAAGAAAATCAAACTCTCCCGCCTGGCTGAAAACACCATTCACACAACCTAAAACCCCATTCGAATTGGTGTTTCTTCCATTCATAAGAACTTGGAATGATTGAATGTGAAACAAGATTACAACCTAGGTGCTTTCAATCTCAAGTTTTCTCTGGCATTCTCATGCCAAGCTGAAAGCCCCATTTGTGGCAAGGCAAAAGTGGTTCGCATGTCATTTATTTGATTCATGAGAAGTTGGAATGATTAAATGCAAACCAGGATTACAACCCAGGTACATTCAATCTCTTTTCTCCCTTTCCTGTTATTAGGGTTTTTATTTGATAACAACACTCAATTTCCTTTCCTTCATTTCTAGTAGAATAGATTCATGTTTAGCATGAGATGATTGCTTTTACACTATTAGTTAATGTATCTGATGTTTACCTTGGAGATCTTCCCTTGAAATAGTCATGCATACATGTTACTTTCTCTTAATTTGATGTTCCTTTAAACTTACTTGTTGTTTCCTCAAACAAAACTCATGCACCTTCCTCCATCAAACCCAATGATCTTGCATTGAAAACTAATGTTTCCCTCCAAGACTTTGGGCTGTTAAAATCATAAAACCTAATCTTTAACTGCAAATAGCCCCCTTCATATATCATTTCTACTATTTGACTTGATGCAATATTTGATAAACTTGCTGCTTCTGTGTGACAACTGTTGTCATCATCTTAGAGCCATTTTACTGTTTTACACCTATAATAATGTTTGATCATTTCTAGGATCCATAATAGAAAATGGATACTCTCTTGATATATTAGACCATTGTAACTTTGACCTCTATCATTATAGTAACTCTATTCTTACATGACTGCCATGCTACTTGTCAATGTGTTGACTGTATCAAATTTTTATGTAATTCTTAAGGGTTTCATGTTTGTTTCTCTTCCTCATGTGTGTCACCATATTCATTTTAAGACCATTGTTATGGTTATTTGTTCACCATTAAGTCAACCTTAAACAATATTTTTTCATATTCATGTTCTTTCAATGCCTCTTCTCTATCAAGGGATCCGATCTTTTGCATCAAAACAAGGTTATAATGTTCTCTTTACTATCATACCACATGCTACCACTATTTTTTACTATCTATATCTTCATTGTCTTGATGTCTTGTGGAATACTCTAGCTTATCCACCACTCTTTACTTTCAAGCACTATTTTTTGTGTGTTTAGTCTTTGTATCACATACCATTGATGAATAATTGTTATGGAGTTATCACATCAAAGGATGTACTCTTGATAGCACTACTTATAATGACATTATGATCACTATGTTTTCTTGGTATTTATCAGTGTCTACGGATGCTTTTATGTTTGATCTTTTATCACAAAACTATGAACATTGTTGTCCATGACAATATTACTAAACTAGTGTTTCATAAGTAGTGTTTCATGAAAATTGTTTGAAATGTAGTTATACTAAACTACTATAAACAAATTGATAGTGATGAGAGGTGCTTTCATATGTATGTAGTTTGGAAACATTAACTAATTACAACCAAAAATTGGAAAGAACTATAGGAACAATAGTTAAAAAATAGTGTTCCATGGGGATGCATCTTGAATGAATTACTCTACCCTGCCCAGGGATTTCTAGATTGGGGAAGTTCTTGGGACATTTCCTCCAGGTAGAAACTTGGGAGACTCGCTACTATACACAAGATTCTTAGGGACACCCATGCATCCTTTCACCATCCCAACGACAACAGGGAGTCCCTATCCTTTCATTGTTTGTTTTATATACCTAAAGGATAAAACTACAAAGCCACCATATAACACGTTGCTTGAAGAATCACATAATATTAACACAAAGCTACCTCTCGTATGTTGGTGCCCAAATCAACAAATTGGATTTCCTATGAATTCTTATTTCCAATTATGAGAAACCCAAAGGGATTTGGCCAACTAAAAAATTCCACCCTTTCTAGTATGTGAACTTCTACAATTTAGGCTCTGCAGGACCAAGGATGGTAGGCCTATACCTTAGGATCTTCTAAGGCTTTTTATAGAAAATTGTTGTATTTCTCCTAAAATATTATTTCTTTGAAAACTAAAACTACCTTGATTGTGTACTTTATTTGGAATTGAAAATGAATTGTGAATTGCTTGAAATTTTTCTCATCAGGATGTCTATTGATTAATCCCGAATTATATCTATTTGTAACCAACAATGAAACCTCCAACACAATATGTCAGACCAGTGCCTTGTTATTAGGGTGAAGTATATTAAATCTTTATCAAATTGGTTTGTTAGTATAACTTTGGAGACAACAAATAGCCCCTCTGAGATAGTTTGTTATCATTTTGATGCTTCTTTAATTGATTAAGAAATTTAAGGAAACAATAATCTAGTCCTATTGATTTTAACTTCCCTATAGAAGCCCAATAAGATAGAACACAAGATTGACCAATCAATACATATGTTCTAATTTTCTAGTTTAGAGTTCATCCAAAATAACCAAATCAATTGTACTATCAATCAAAGTAAATCACCGATTTAATCCAAAGATCTCAAACAAATACATAAGACAGAATAATATCACCAGAATTTGAAGAGCAATTGGAACTTTGATATTGAATTAAAATTTATCATTACCACAAGAGCCTTGCTGATACATCTAACATATAACCCAAGTATTGTATAAGTTTTTTTTAAAAACTGGAAAAAGTACTATCTTCTAATTGTTGCCATCCTTTTCTGAGATCAAATCATATACATATAGACGTCGATTCAGTTACATGTGAAGAGGTGAAACTCTTCATTTAATATTTAAAAAAACTTAAAAAGTTTAACAAATGCCTAACTAATCTTAAACAGGATCTAAGTCCTCCAGAGCTTTGTCACAATTGATAATATATTGTTGGTAACCTTTGTTCATTCCCATATCGACATCACTCAAAGCATCTCAAATCATGAATTCCTTCTCGATGAACCAGTCCATGCTCTGGTTTGTACTCTTGAGCTCTAAGTCATCGTCCTTGCAGGCTTGAAGAGAAACATCGAGTAATCCTTGGAAAATTTTGATCTATGCATCCTTGCCTATTCTTTGTCCATTTTCGTCGACCCATGTTGGAAAACCATGCTTTTTTATATCCATGAAGGCCTTAAAATCCTCTTTTTATCTTTGAGCCATATTCACCGTGTGTGTTCAGTAGGGTTTGGATTTCCCCCTATTCATCCATATCTGTGGCGCTCATTTTTTCTATCAGCTTCTTGGTTATCTCATCATGAGATGTTCCCAAAAATTTTTATTCCTCCATTTGACCCCACATAGCTATTATTTTTTCTTTTAGTTTATCAAATCTATGCTTAAGCAAGCACCTCCATGTATCATTTCTAACCACCTTCATTAGATTGGTTAGCTTCTTGTTTTCCTCCTGCATTTTGTCATATTTTTTCTTCCACATACTTTCACCACCTGGTAGCAGAGGCAAAGGTTGGACTCCCCTTTTTCTTAACAAATCTTCATATTGATTCTTGCATTGGTCTCTCTTAAAGGCTAACCTTTTAACTTGAGCCTCATTTAACTTAGCAATATTTACACCAATGCCAGGAGTGACCAAGGGGCCTGATTTGTTGACCTTGAGTTTCATCATATACCCAAAGGCTTTATCAATGTCTATTATTTGTGGCCTATTATGTGGTGGGTACAAGGCCCATATCAACATTATTTTTTCCTCTTCTACAAACCGTGATCCAATAAACACATCATTTACACTCTGAATGTCTAATTTGAGACCTTGGCTCCCTGAGTTTATCATGCTTTCAAAAATAAATGAGGCACTAAGGTCCCATCTTGGAAAAATAATTAGACCTGCTTCAATTATAATTTGCCTCCGTCTCTTAGGGTCATTGTTTCTATCTCCTTTCTGACATCTTCTTTCAACTTCAATAGAAGCTCTTTCCTGATCTCAGGAGTAATATTTGGGATTGACTCCCTGAGCCTTTTACCCCTGTAATTGTATACACATGTCATAAATTCTTTGGATTTAATTAAATCTTCATTGGAAACAAATTTGTTATATTAATCAAGCTTTTCATCTTGACGAATATTCAATCTAGTGATCATTTGATCATGGGTTTCTTCTATTTTAGTCTCAGGAAAATCAATTTTCCTAGTTATAAGGGGCTCTCCTTCTTACTCATCCCCTGAATCTGTTGTCTCTTGGATGAATTGTGCCAGTTATTATTATTTCTGCATAAGCCTCTTATTGTGTTCATCAATAATTCTCTGAGCGTCTAACCCTTCCATATTTTTAAACATATCTTCCAATTCAAAAGTCTTGTGAATATAATCCCCCAATTTTTGTTTCTTTCTGCACGGGTGTATGTATCTTTCAGGATCATAACAGTCCCTAGCATCATGTTGAAACATATGATATTCATCCTCCAACTTTGCATAAATGATTTCATAATATTTTATGGAAACTATGGAAAAATCTCTAAAAATTAAATTTCCAGGTAGAAATGACTGCTTGTGAGAAATCCTCCAAAATACTTATTATAAGCAATACTCATCTGTCTAACAATTTACAGATAGGCTATCCTATCTGGTAAAAACTTAGGTAATCTGTAAAGGCTTCCCTCAAACCCATATACCATGAAGCATGTGAAGTTTGAATAGGCATACCAATCTCCCCAATCATGATTTACAATGTTACCCAACCCATACTCCTTGGGTCTCAAAAATCTTTTTATCTCAATAGAATTGGAACTAGGAGCTAGAAAATTGAACAAAGAATATAATGGCTACACAAAGAATTCCTCAAACCTGATATAATCCGAGCCAGTGTATCTATAATCGCATAATGATGTCCACAATTGTATAGGCTGATCATTCCCATCTTTATCTTTAACCTGCAACTTGAATTCTTCTAACCATATTCCCTTTTGATGGCCATAGAAAAGCACCATATGCATCAATAAGGAGTAATGTTTGAAAAATGGGTTTTCACTACTCTTAAAATTTATGAAACAATAGTGCATATCTTCTACAATGTAGCTGGCATAATCAAAAGGTCTGAGCTCATACATCTGAACATCTACTGCCAACACCATTGGGCCTTCATTCATTAGGTCAAGTACTTCTACTCCACCAACTTGCCCATAAGTTTGATAGGTCATATCAAAATAGTTCTTAAAATTTTTTACATTAAAGGGTGGCCCATCTGCCTCAGTCAAGGGCTCCCTTACTATCCTATGCAAAGGTAATTTCCATTACATATATGTTGTGTTTTCCCCTACGAATTCATTCTGTAGTTCCACATAAGATAATTTCTTTGAAAAACTCCACTCTAGACCAAATACTTCAGAAATGAAATCAATAGACATCTTCATGAACTTGTTTCCATTGGCATCATAAATACATTTTTTTTACGGCTTGTAATTTTCAACCAGAAGCTCGAATAGCTTCACATTCACGAACACATTCGATACAACCAGTCTACCCAAATTCATCTCCCATAGATTACATAGTGGCATCTTCTTATCTCTTCTAAGGTAATGAAAAAAGGAAAAGATCATAACCCCTCACTCTCATCCACACATCCCCTACATCTCTAAATTTATCTTCTTGTTTGTCCTTATCGGGTAGAGCATCCTTCGACCTCCTAGATCTTGGTCCAGGTAATTGCATTTGATCTATGAGATCTTGGTTAATCTTTCTTGTTGGGGCATCTTCATTTTTCTTCTATTTATTTTCTAGGATTTCCTTTCCCTTGGTGGTCTTTCTCTTTCCCGTTGAGCTTGAGGCCTCCATTACTTTTCTCTGTAGATTTTCCTACTATCGCCGAGAAGAATTCATCCTATTACTCCTATTTCAATCCATCTTTCACTCTTCTCTCTTCAAATATTAGTGTTTGAACAATGAAATGATACAACTGAACTCCCTCATAACTCTTACACAAGCAAATTTAATTCATATCAACATCAAAATTTGAAAAATCTGCCAATGGGTAACAGACAATGCTTTTCACATCAATCCATGTACCATCAGTAGTTCTTTCCCCGACATTAATTTATTATCCATTCATTACCTTAAGTCATTCTGATCCCACATCGGCCATCACCAAAACCCCAATATTTATCTTTCATTTCTTCATATTATTGCTGTAGACACCTAAAAATCCTTTAGAAAATAAAGTATTTTTATTTTCTAAAAAACTCCTGACGACATCGTCATTTATTAATTAATTAATTAATTAATTAATTTATTTTTATGTCATTAAATCCCTTTATCTTAATTAAAAATATTTAATTAAGAAATCTCTCCCAAAAATGTTTAAATCTTATTTAAACACCCTTTCCCTATTTATTAATTATTTAATTAATAAATTGACCAAAAATCACAAAATAAATAATTAATTTATTTTTTGCCCAAAACCTTGCCAAATTCCTAAAAACCACTAACCTCTTCCAGAATCTTCTAATCCCTCTTTAATTTTGATTAAAGGCTAATCCCATCATTTTCTAACCCTAATCCCAACTCAAAATATTTAATTAAGGTTAAATATTAATCCTCAATCCCTAAATTACCCTAGGAAAACTCTAGACTCTTCTAGAGCTTTCCTAATCCTTCCCTAAACCCATTTAGGGGAAATTACCTACTTTCCCTAAGCTGATCTAAGTCTCCTTTGACTCCTAGTCAAATCCTAACCCTAATGAGCCTCAAAATTCATTAAAGCCTTTAAGATAAATAAATCTTTATTTATTTCCTAAATTCCTATTATCCCTAGAAAAGCCTAGACTCTTCTAGAAAGTCTTCATCCTTATCCCCTTTGACTCAAACCCTAACCTTACCCCAAACCCTAACCTATCCTCCTAACCCAAGCCCTTCCAAAAGCCTATAAGTACTTCTCATTTCTAAGAGCAAAGCACCCATTCACCTTTTATTTCAAGCATTGTTATCATGCTAATTTAGCTCTAGATTTAGCATAATCACTCTAATTTAGATAATTTTCAAGCTTTCTTAGAACACACCATAGCTTAGCAATAATGGATTAACTTAGTTTGCTTCATTGTTTTGCATAGCTTAGCATAATCTCACACTTCATTTGGATTAAAATCAATCTAGTTTAATCATTTTTGTTTCTTAAATCTCCATTAAAGCATTCTTGAGTTCTTGAGGCCTTAGGGGCAATTTTGGGTGTTCTACCCAATATTGTGCCATTTTTGGGGTTTTCATGAATCTCAATCCATCTTAGTATGCATTAGAATATGCTCCAAGTGCTTAGAGAGCACACCCACATCCCCTAAGCAAGAGCAAATCAAACAGTGCTTGGGTGCACCTGTTTAAGCTCTATTTGAGGTGGCTTAGCCTAGATGTTTTTGCTTTGAATTGATATAATGTTAGATTAAAACCTAATGTTTGCTTGTCTTAGCCTTTCAAAATAGATACAGATAGCCTAGTCTACATTCTGGCACGCTCGGATCTTGATTTTCTTCTATGAGTATTTCAACATGATTTTGGACAAGATCTTGACATGGTAGGATTTGTGTGGATAGAATGCTTGGGGATGTATGGATGGACTCTTGCTAAGATATTCAAAATACGCATCATGATCTACAAGGCTTTCATCATCTTTGGGATAGGATGGATTGAGGGGAGAGACATAATAACCAAAATCATCATAATAGGTTTGAGACATGTTGACTTGTGGATGAGTTGGATAGGAATGATGGATGAAGATGGATTGGAAGACTAAGACTCAGATTGGAATGACTGACAGGATCAGACTAGGATTGGATTTGACTCAAGTTTGGAAGAAGACTGACTCTAGAGGAAGACAGACAAGGGGATGGGGGATGACCAAGATGACTCTGCTAACCTAAGATAGGAGGAAAGGATGACAAGACTAGATTGAATATGACTGGAAGACCATGATTTGAGATTCTGAAAGCTTTGGACATTTTCTGGATTTTTGGAGGATTTGGACTGACAAGGTTGTTCTGAGTATCTTGAACCAAGTTGTAGATGAGTATCTTCATCCTTCATTCCTATCCAACTCATCCACAAGTCAGCATGTCTCAAACCTATTATGATGAGTTTGGTTATTATGTCTCTCCCCTCAATCCATCCTATCCCAAAGATGATGAAAGCCTTGTAGATCAAGATGCGTATTTTGAAAATCTTAGCAAGTTTTCTCCAAACATCCCCCAGCATCCAATCATTCCTCCAAAATATCCTATCATGCCTTCACGCTTATCCACTAGCACTCCTTTCATGTCCTCGGCAAGGCAAATCCATTATCTTATCCATCCACAACTTATCCCTATCTTAAACCTACACATCCTCCATATGCATCCTTCATACCTCCATCTCCTGCTATGGTCATATCCCAATCACCACCATCCCCTCAAAACACTTCACGCTACTTCCCTTATCTAAAACCTCCATCCACTTATCCTCCAAAACCCTTTCAAAACAAAACACCAAGTCTTCCAATCCAATTCCCCAATCCTCCATCCTATCTCAATCCACCATCTTCTATTCCAAATCACATTTCCAAAAATCCCCTCCCACATGGAGAGTGCATCCTTCAAACCACTTCATATCCCATACCTCGATCCATCACCTCTACTTCTTCAGCACCATCATCCCCTAAAATAGGTTCACCATCTTCCACCCTATCATCATGTGAGGACTATCCTAACTATCCATCTCCTCCATCTTCTAATCCTTTTTCACCATGAAAGTCTCCAAGGAGTTTCACAAGGAAGCCAACAACAAATCCCACTCCTAAAGTTGAAGAGCCAAGCCATCTCAACACTTCATGTGAAGCCATCATTGATGAGGCCCATCCATCTCTCCCATCTGTCATTTATCTTCCATACATTGATCCTCTTCCATCTCCTAGCATCATTGAGTCCCTTCCATCTGAAGTTTTCATCCAATCCCCACCAACATCACCTCCTCCTAGAATTATCCAAAGCACATCCAGTGAGCCCCATGAGTTCACCCTTCTTCCTACCATCACAACTATAGAATCTTCCATCCTTTCATCCATACCATCTAAAAAGTTCACCCCTCTTCCTACCATCATAGCTACAGAATCTCCCATCCTTTCATCCATACCATCTGAAGAGTTCTTCCTTCTTCCAGACATCACAACTACATAATCTCCCATCCTTCCATCCACCCCATCTGAAGAGTCCATCCATGCATCCCCCAACACTCTATCCACACAAATCCTATCATGTCAAGATCTTTCCCAAAAGCATGTTGAAATACTCGCAGAAGAAAATCAAGATCCAATCCCTTCACTTCCCCCATCACATGTTCTATTGCTTCCATCACCCCCAATCCAAAATCCTACAATCCCAATTCTTCCAATCCAAGATCCTACAATCCCTATTCCTCCATCTCAAGATCTGTTACTATATCCCAATCCTAGTCAAGATCCCATCATCCCATCCTCTCCTCTTGAGGATCCTCCGATCCAAACTATCCAGCTACCAGCACTCTATCCTCTTGGTCCACTTACGTTTTTCAGAGGTAGCCCACTTGAAGCAGAAGCAATAAGTTCTATATCTTCCATCAGGGAACCAAAAACTGAATGTTTATCATATTCGCCAAGTCAAAAATATCCTTGTTTGGATAAAATTCTCAAGAAATGGAATTATCAAGGGAAAGGCCTAGGTTCTCATGAACAAGGAAATTTGGAGCCCATTCAAGATAAGAAACATCCAAAATTATGTGGCATTGGTCACACATTAGAAGAAGGCACTTCCTCCAAAAATGTTGGTACAACTAAAGCTAAATTCAAGCATCCTTCCAAACCCACCATCACGTCTTCCAAAGCATACAATGCTATTCCTCCTCCTCCATCATTACAGCCCAGGACAACCTATCACATTCCTCCTTCATCCTCCAAATCCATTTTGGGTCCCTATGTCCCAAAATCTACCAGCACATATCCTCCACATACCAAATCCATTTTGGGACCCTACATCCCAAAATATCATCCCCCATCTTATCCTACTCATTCCTTCATCCAAAATCCAAACATCCCTAGTCAAGATCAACAAAGGTACATTCCCACATATCCTATCTACCAATCTCCTTCCATCTCTCCATCCATATTTTCTCCATCCCTCACATCTCCTCATATTCACTCCAATGCTCCCCACAATTTGGATGCCATATCCAATATGAATAAAGGGAAGTATCCACAAAAATCCAAAGATTGCCATGTCCAGTCTAAACGATATGCTCAAGAAAAGCAAAATCCAATCAAGCAATCTAACGCATTCCTATGGCCACAAAGGCCCAGAAAAGCACAAGAAAAATCCACTACATGGCCACAAAGGCCCGGCAAAGAAAAAGCAAAATCTGATGCATACCAACGGCCACAAAGGCCCACCAACGCTAAAGCAAAAATGATGTGGATCCCAAAGCAAAAAGATGTAATGCATCTAAAAGAAACATCCATAGTGGCATCCAAAGTTGCTAATCCCCCAGCTACTCAGTCTTCTCCTCCATCTCCTCAATCTATTTCAGGTCCCAAAGATCCTAAATCTCCTAGCATAAATCCTCCATCCTATCTACCTCTATCTTTCGAAACCCATCCACTTCATCCATCTTCCTCGCAACATGTGCCAATGTTGGTCCTGACAACATCCCCCTATCATGATCACTTTCCATCCTTCCATCCAAACACTTTTTACCACCATATCTCCCATCTACCCCATCTCATCCATGCCTTTGCATAATTCCTCCATCCTAGTAAAGTTGTACCAACATCCAAGCACATCAGAAAGATTAGAGAAGAAATTCAGCAACATATCAGAAGATCAGCATCCAATCAATGAAGAAAGTTAGCAACACATCAGCAATATCAGAAGATCAGCATCCTGTTAGCAAAAAATTAGAATATCAGTGAAAGATCAGCACAAAGTCAGTAGAAAATCAGAAAAATCCATAAAAATTGAAAAAATCAAGAGAAAAATATCAAAAAAGAAAAGAAAAAGAGAAAAACATTCATCCAATGGTGAAAACTTGGCAATTCAAGTGCCTTGGACAAGTACCATGGTGAAAACCTGGCAAACAGGCGTCATGCGTAGGCTCCCCCCAATTCCTTTCTGCATTTGGGGCCCATTCCCTTCTATCACCATCTTATCCAACATCTCCTCCATCCCATTTGTCTCTCACCTCCTTCATCCTCCTTTGGATCTTGATGAAAAAATAGAGACCATCAGGTATACATGCTTTTGGGCACCTTTTTGGCATCCATCACCATCTTCCAGCCACCTATCCTCTATCCAATCCATCCTTCCTAGCTTCCATCTAACATCCTCATCCTCTTGTCAGCATATCTTCCATCCAATCGTACCCCATCCTACTGCCTTTGAATGAATGAACTATCCTAAGCAGGGGACATCTTATTCCTTGGTAACATATTCCTTGGAGACTATCTTTCATCCAAAATCTTCCATCTTCCAATCCTCAAGCAAATCCACCATCCAATTTCCCCAAATCTTCCACCATCCAATCCTCAAGTGTTCTTCCATCCAAATCCAAATCTTCCTCCATCCAAATCTCCTAGTAGTTCCATCATCCTCATCCTAAGTGTTTCCTCCATCTTTCGATCACCTAGTATCTTCCCTTGTCATTGGTATCTAGCTATAGGCTAACCTCATTGCAATACAATGCCATTCATCCCTATCCAAACATTCCTAGAAGTCTTGCAACAATCTTCCAATCCTCTCCACATCTTCTAGCTATCCAACATCCAAGATCAAGCCAACCCATCCCATCACATCCTTATTCTTGTAGCAAGCCTTGATCTCAATCCAATCATCATCGTTGGGATACGTCCTTCCCATATCCATGTCATTTTAGGACACACCATCCACCATCAGTCCATCTTGGCTTTCCAACCCAATTGGGGCATCATGTTGCATATCTTTGGAGCTTCAACTTCATCCCCAGGTTCTTTGTACATCCTAATCTTGAGTCTTGTACCATAGCATTAGTCGTGTCTCCACCTCAGCTCATTTGTACATATGTGTCTTTAGGTCCCATCCTTTGTGTCAGTCATCCCTTGTCGTTGTCTTGTTGTACATATCCTTGGCAATTTTGGGTGTTCTACCCAATATTGTGCCATTTTTGGGGTTTTCATGAATCTCAATCCATCGTAGTATGCATTAGAATATGCTCCAAGTGCTTAGAGAGCACACCCACATCCCCTAAGGAAGAGCAAATCAAACAGTGCTTGGGTGCACCTATTTAAGCTCTATCTGAGGTGGCTTAGCTTAGATGTTTTTGTTTTGAATTGATATAATGTTAGATTAAAACCTAATGTTTTCTTGTCTTAGCCTTTCAAAATAGATATAGATAGCTTAGTCTACAATTTCCATACATTATACCGACAACCCATTGCTCATCGGCTTAATTGATTCTGTCTCCAACCGATGCCTTTAGCCAACTCCCACTATTTTATCACTATAACATGCAACGATAAAAGATCGGGCATCACTATCACTAAAACCCCTTTCTACCGATAGCCCAACATCCTCTCTTAATTGCTACATGTTTCAACGAAGGACCATTGGCTATCGGTATTACTAACTTCTTTTCTAGCTGCTTTAACATATTTTCCAATAATTTGATCGACACATTACTTATCGATAGAGAATGATTTGTCACCTTTTCATATAGAAACACCCTATCACTAATCGATAACGATCATTTTATTTTAGTCCGCCTTTATGAGTTCTCCTAATAAAATCATCGGTATCTATAATATTGATAATGTCTTTAATCACTATAACTCTTAAACTGATTCATCGATAACCCATCATTCATCAGCTTAACTGATTCCATCTCCAACCGATGCCTTTAGCTAACTCCCACTATTTTATCTCTATAACATGAAGAGATAAAAGATCAGGCATTGTTATCACTAAAACCCTTTTCTACCGATAGCCCAACATCCTCTCTTAATCACTATGTGTTTCAACAAAGGACCATCAACTATTGATGTTACTAACTTCTTTTCTAGCTGCTTTAACATATTTTACAATAATTTGATCGACAATTACTTATCGATAGATAATTATTTGTCGCCTTGTCATATAGCGATGCCCTATCACTAATCAGTAAGGATCATTCTCTTTTAGTCTGCCTTCATGAGTTCTCCTGAAAAAATCATCAGCATCTGTAATATCGATAATATGTCTTTCATTTCTATAACTCTTAGCGATGTGTTCATACTTTTCTTTTAATATTCAAATGATATCGGTATTTCATCTACCGATATTTGATTAGATATCTCCCTTAGCCTTTCTTGACCATCCCAATAGTGTAATACTAAACTGATTATATTGTCACCGTAGCTATGCTGATATTTGAAATTTAGCATTTTTATATCCTGAGTCATGCTGTTATGTTTTGAAATCAGTCTCTTTTGCTTGGACAAGTACATAGACAAAAATGATGGATTTTCGGCTGCCAGGATTACTAGTGTGCCTTCATGTCAGTCTCATGAACCACTCTATGATGTCTTTTCCCATCTCTATTGAGTGAATATTTGATATATTTCCTGCACATAAAAACATACAATAACCATCTTTCACATGATATGATGATTTACTTCTCTTGGTGACATTTGTAAAATTAAAAATTTTACAAGTGTCAACACAGCAATACATGGATTCCCACTCACAACACCATTGAATTTTAGTTTGGTGAAGCCCTTTGGGAGGAGATCATAATTCAACTTAAGGGTTCATTGGTTCTTTATCTTTACATACACTTCTATTATTCTTGCTGCTTATCATTTGCATAGGGCCATATGACATTTTGTTAAACCAGTGCTATATGGTTTCTATTGTAGCTGTCTTTAAGAAAATTTCTATTGGTTGTTTCTTTCATTTCTTTTGAATGATCTTCTCCTTGTCATTTGATAAAACATACTTTAATGCATCCTTATCAATGTCAAGTTGAAAAATCAAATATGATTGTTCTTTTTATGGGTGCTGTAAGCTTGTAAGTGAAGTGTTTTTTTTTCCTCTTTACTATTTTGTTGATTTTAGCTTTCAACATCAAAATAGTTAATTCACCAAGTGTTTTAATGACATTTTATCTTGTGTGGCATTCTCTCTACAATCACCAATTTTGGTAATTGATCTACAGTCCAAACTTGATTTGTCACACTTCTAAGACCTATTAATGGCCAGGCCAAGCATTGAAATTCTCTTCCATCTATTACTCTCCACTCTTCAATCATCAATCATCAATCTCTGATCATATTCCAACTGTTGATCACATATTAAACTAATTGCATCTTCAACATTCACTGATTGCATCCTCAACACTTAATGACTCCATTCATTATCCTCATGACCTCTGATTGCATAATAGTTCCCTTGTACCCTTTGACAACATCCATGCCTCTTTCTTCTCACAAAATCCCCTTAGGATTCCTTCACTCTCTCTAGTCCCATCAGACACTCAACATTCACTTACTAAGGCTCTAATCATGCCCAATGTTTCTATCCACACATCACAGTCCTATTCACTATAAACCTTGACAATGGGATTATTCCTCTTGGTCTATACCCCCACCCATAGGAACTCTAACCCTTACACTCTCACAAGTTTTACCATACCATTCCAAACATCTATCAACATACTCAAACTTAGAGCAAAAAATAACAATGTTTAATACTCCTTATTGTCAACATATGACAATCACGTACTTCCCTCAATAGATATCAAAGTATCATGAGGAATCACATATGTCTAAGCTCTTGGACAATTTCTAAACTTCACAATACTCTTCTCACATTCTCCATAACTCTCATAACACTTTCCATTTACTTATGTGGACAAAGTCTTACCAAATTTCTCTTTGATTGTCTTATGGTTATTTTAAAGTAAGTGGTCTAATGAATTTCATAGTATAGCTGAGGCTGAAAAGCTTAAGTTCTAAAATTTCCAAAATGTTAACAGATGTTAATTCCTTAACACAATTTCTATTTGTAGTAGAAATGAGAAATGACAACAGATTTACATGGGTTGTCTTTACAATAAAAGGATTTGAGTAATGATCCTTGTCATGTCCTATGTTAATTAGCTGAGAGCTACTAGTAAAATCCTAATTGCCTATGACAGGGCCCACATATCTTATGTCCTATTTATATTTTTTTTGAGAAAACATAGTATCTGTTACTAGATATCAAACTAGAACTGAGAAATATAGAGGATAAATTTCACCTTTTGTGTTTTTCCAGCCCACAAATACATAAAATACTCTATAAGGTCTTTCACATCTTTAGTTTTTGATAGGGATTTGCTGCTTAGTTCTTTAGTTCTCTTGTTTTATATCTAAGTTTTGATGTTTGATACTTTTTTCACTTGTTTCCTTTTTGGGTCCATGCAGTTTTGTTGCATCCATTTTCTTGTTTGGGGCCTCATGATACTTTGATATGTTGGGCTTGGCCTAGTTTGTGAGGCTTTAGGGCATAATACCATTCCATTGATTTATTTTGTGAATAGGCTATAAATTATTCATCTCTGAGTGGAAAATATTATTGATGTCCAGACCATTAATTTCATTGTTGTCACTTCTAATCTTTAAACAAAAGTTAGAGTAAAAATGTTCATAATACTCAAACTATCAACTAACAGTTTTTTTGGATCTATATTTATCTATAACATGCTCAATCTTTTATTGTAGATTAACATAGGCCCATAGATTATGATTAAGATATAGTAGTTACAATGATTTTCCACTCATCTTTAATTTGATTCATAAGCTGTTAATACACACTCATTATAGTTGTTAACATATGTTATTCTCATGGACAAGTATTGAAGCACTTGCATGTGTGATAAAGCTTTTTTAGATAATAGGACTTGGAGACTTTTGAAAAGGCGGGCAAGGAATTCAAAGTTTTCTACAACAAATTTGAAGTTAGCAAGGCCCTCTACAACAAATTCAGAGGTAATTTGAAACCTGAAACACATACATATTCCATTCTCACTAGGTAAACTTCAAATGAATGTAAGATATATGTCAGAACAATGAATCATTATATCCTCTTCTTTCTTTTATGATCTCTACTAAAAGTGACTACTTTCAATAATGTTTTGGCATCTCTATTTTTAGATTCATGTTTTGTTTCTTTAATTTAGAAACTAACTTAATATTATAATGCATAATATTACAAATGGATCAACATCATAGGTTGACTACAGATCAATACCATGCATATGATGAGAGAGTAGATGATGAGGGGGACATTGACAAATATTCATGTCCATGTAAAAAGTGTCTTGGTGGAAAGGTGAAAAAGAGAAATGTGATTTATTGACATATGATAAGATATGGGCATAGTGGTATAAGCCCTTGGGCTTCCAATTATTATGAAGATATGATAGAATGGCAGATTGTGAGTGATGAAGATGCAACATAAATAAATGAAGTGACAACAAACATAGATGAAGAGACAAAAATGTTTAACGAAGGGTTTGAAGTTGATAGAATGCTAAATGAGGGTCTAAATGATGATTGGTCCAAGTCAATGGAGGATGCTTTAAATCCTGCTTATGCTAATTGCAAGTTAAGTCATTTGACAAAAAATATTCAAATTTTTAACTTGCAAGTGGTGCATGGTTGGAAAAATGAGAGCGTAGATCAATTATTGACATTATTAAGTTCATTATTACCAGCTAACTCCACATTGACAAAAAAATGAAGTCAATGTAAAAAGAAAATTAGTAAGCTCAGCTTGGGGTATGAAAACATCCACACATGTGTGAATGGTTGTGTATTATTTTGTAAAAATCTTGCAAATGAGAGTGAATGTCTGAATTGTCATGAAGTGAGGCATAGACAAGGGTTGAAATCAGTTATGATTCCTAGAAAGGTTCTTCGCCACTTTCCAATAATCTCACTATTACTCTGAATGTATGGGTGCAAAGACATTTATGAACTTATGCAGTGGCATGACCAAAATAAGAGCACTGCTGGAAAACAACGACATGTGCCAAACTCTAAGACATGGATGTAATTTGATAAGAAATGGCCTGATTTTTCTCAAGATCCTCGTAATATAAGGTTGGGTTGGGATCTAGATGTGGTGAACCCATTCTCAGATTAGAGTACTAAATGGTCAACTTGGCCAGTGTTTCTAATAAATTATAACTTCCCTCCATGGTTAGAAACTAAACCATTTTTCTTAATGTTATCATTGATTATACCAAGAAAGAAAAGTGTGACTTCAGATATAATAGATACTTATCTAGACACATTATATGATGAGCTAATGGAATTTTGGAATGAAATTGAAGAAATTTAGTCTTTAAGGGATGGTCATTCAATCAAATTCACTTTAAAATATTCCTTATTGTTTACAATTCATGATCTTCCTACATATGGCACATTGTCTGGTCTCTCTATTCATGGATACCATGGATGTCCTGCTTACAACTTTAAGGATTTTGTGAGGCACTCAGGAATTTTGCGTAAGTGTATTTATTGTGGACATCATGCTTAACTTAAAATAGATCATCCATATCGTTGACAAAAAACACATTTCAATGGTCAAGAAGAGAATCGTGAAGTTCCATTGCTAATAACAGGTGATTACATTATTGAGAACAAACAAAATAGAATGTCATTTATTGAAAATAATGGGATTACTAGAAGTAGATATGATCCATGTAATAAAAGTGGTGTAAAATGGTTGTGCATATTGTATAAGTTGCCATACTTTAAGGATGCAACCATCAGGGATACTGTTGACTTTATGCATACTGATAAAAATATAGCTTATGCTATTATAGAAACTCTTTTTGGCACTTTTGATACTATTTCATCTCGTGAAGACTTTTGAGAAATAAAGATTCGTCGAAATATTTGGGTTGAAATAAATGATAATAAAAATATAGAAAACCTAGTGCTCCTTATGTATGGACAAAGGGACAACATGCACATTTATTACAGTTGATGTCTTAGACCTGCTTTCCCACTGGATATGTGAGTAGAAATATTATTAGCCAAACTGACATTAATAGCTTAAGAGGCCTCAAGGCCCATGAGTATCATGTCATAATCAAGAATATTTTACCTATTGTGGTAAATATATTAGGTATGGAAAAGGGGCCAAGATTGGAAATTATAAGGTTGGGCCTAATATTAAAGAGAATGAGTTTACATGTATTAGATCCTTAAAACTTTGATAGTTTGAGAGAGGAGGTTGTTGAAGTCCTTTGTCTATTGGAATGAGAATTTCCACTAGCAATCTTTAAAATCTCTATGCATCTTTTGATACATCTAGAATATGAGCTAGAGCATTTTGGTCCAATAAGAACAAGATGGATGTATCCTATAGAATGATTTATGAAGGTTTTAATTTTTTTTTCAAAACTAGGGAAAAACTAGAAGGCAACATGTCTGAGGGATATTCAATGCAAGAGGCCATGGGGTTTTGCACAGGATATATGAAGGATTTTAAAAATGTCAATCGATGTGTATGGGATGATGACAAAGATGAGAGAGTTGCAAGTGAAGTATTAGAAGGCAATGGAAGTCGCTTTTGATAACCTATAACTGATTGAATATCTTGATAGAATGAATGGATAAGTGAAAGATAATGATTGGAGGTCATCAAGATACTAAAGTGATATGTAAGGCAATTAAATTAGTCAATGTATTGTCATTGATGTTAACTAGTTTTGACTGTACTTATCATGATGGTTACAAACATTTGAAGAAGAAAATGGTAAAGGAATGAGATATCTACATGAAAGATATGGCTATGGTATACATTGGGTAACTTATTGATGAGTCTATGGCATCATGTTGTTGACTTGATTGTGTTACATGATTTTGTTATGTATTGAAGATCATAACTGAACAAGTTTATGTGGTCGGTAATTGAATATTTTTGTATACACCGAGCTAGTGTAGTGTACCGAGTATAGTATTAACTGAGTAGGTATTCACCAACACATTCTGGTATTGATCGAGTGAAGGAAACAAATAAATTTTATTACAACTGACTTAATTGATGAGCTGGACAATTGCTTATGATTCTAAGGTAGAAGATAAAGTTTGTTATGATGATCTAATGACTAACAAAATTCAAGATTGATCGGATGAAGGTGAATAAAATGTGTTATAGACACAAATGCCGAGGAAGGTTAAAGTGGAAAAATGAATGATGAAGATTAAGAGGAAAAATCCAACGGAAAAGAAAATGGTTTATGCTGTCTATTTAAAGAGACATGATATTCATTATTGAGTTTGTGATTATTAACATTGTAGGAGAATTCATGTAAAAGGACTTTTTCATGCATCGTTGATCAAACTGGTTGAAGACAAAACTGATTTGAATTGCGAACATTACCAAGCATCAGAGAATTATTCACCGAGTGGAATAAGTTGGAGGATATGAAGGATTGAATTGATTATTGATCAGAGGAGGTATTTTGAGCTTAGCATAGATATGAAAATATGCAAATCTTAGTTGTATTTGAATAAAATCATTACTATATCTTTTTAACCATTGTTACAACAAAATATCTTAATCGAGTGGACTTAACAGTCTTTTTGTATTTCAATATGACATTAAATGAATGTTGATTATTTTCTTATTACCCCATAGTGAATGCTGGTCAAGGGAGAATTGTTAGTGATAAATCCTCTAACTAGGTCACACCTTACAATTTGTTTTGTAACCTTTGACATGATAGGCTCCTAACCGAGCTCACTTCAGAAGAGTGAATTATTTTGGGTTATCGGTCCCAGGTGGTTTTTCACCTGATAGGGTTTCCACGTTAAAAATCTATGTTATGTGTATTTGATGTGATTGGATTGCTATTTTACTTTACACATTTCATAACTAGTCAGATCGGTAAATACAATATTGAATTTAATGTCAATCGGTACATGAAGAGAAAGTTATTGTTGATAGATTACCGAGTTGATAATTTGATTGAAAAGTTTGAGTATATACATCTGGAAGATTTGGGACTATAGGATAACTAGAATTAACTGATTCACCCCCCCCTCTTAGTTATCTAACAATTGGTATTAGAGCATTGGTTTCTTGGAAGGAGAGTTTGAAAGAATTAAGCTAAAGATCACAAGATGTATAAGGGAGAGGTACCAAATCTAAACAAAGACAACTTCTTGACATGGAAAAGCAGAATGAAGCTGCATATATATGGAATTGAAGAATCTGTAGTATTCTACATAAGAAATGATTACATCTAACCGACTGGACCTTTGACTGCTGATCAGTTGAGAGATACACATGAACATAATATGACAATGATAGAGATTGCTACTTCCTTATCAGATGCTGAATTTGAAGATATCAAGACATGTACTTCTACCAAAGAAATATGGGACAAACTTGCACTCATTCATGAAGGAGATGATAATATAATGATGACAAGAGCTAAGAGTCTTAGAGGAAAGTTTGATGACATGAAGATGAAAGAAGGAGAAAACATTTCATAGTACAACAACTGAATTAAGGAGATTGTCAATGCTATCCGAGGAGCAGGAGGTATTATTGATGAAGATATTGTTGTGAGTAAAATTCTTAGAGCCTTGCTACCTATTTATGCTGTTAGAATCTCTGTAATCCATAAAATGAGATCATCCCCAAGTAACACTCTTACACTTGATAGACTAATCGGTAAACTAACTACTTTTGAGTTGAATAACTATGATAACAATATTATTCCAAATGTTGAGTCTGCATTTATGTCATCCTTGAAAATTGGTAAATCTAGCAGTATACATATGATAAGAAATGAGAGTGATAGTAGCAATGATGAGGATGAACTTGATGAACTTGAGGCATTAATGGCTAGGAGATTGCAAAAAGGTAATTGAATATACAAAGGGAAATTACCTTTGGTATGTTTTAACTGTTAAGAGATTGGTCACATTGCAACTAGATGTCCTAACCAAAAAGAAGATGACAAACACGATGAATGATCCAGTGAAAGAAAGTTTGATAGAAGAGATAACTGAGATCACAGAGGCAACTGACAGTATGACAAAAGAAGCAACCGAGACTACAAAGATAAAGGCAAGAAAGCATGTTACCTTGTTGAAGATGATGATGATGTCACTGACATCGACACTGATGAAGACATTGAGGTGGTATTCGTAGCTTTGAAAGAAGATTCAGAAGAAGAAGAAATTTATGTTGAAACAACACTTATTTCTAAAGTTAGAAAGAATGATACATGGATTATTGATAGTGGATGTACACATCATATGAATGGTGATGAAGGAAAATTTGAATACCTTTAACATTATAATGGTGGATCTGTTAAAATGGGAAATGATACACATTGTCTAGTAAAAGAAAAAGGATCTATCTTGTTGAATAATAAGATTAGATGTGAGAATGCATATTGGGTGAAGGGACTTAACTATAATCTATTGAGTGTAGCACATTTGAATAAATCAAGTCACTAAGTTTCATTTGAAAATAGAAAGGTGAAAATCTATGATGAGACTGGAAAGTTGGTCGGTACTGGTGAACAATCAAAAGGTAATCTATTCTATCTTGACAATGTCAAAACTTATTGTTTATTGGCTAGAACTGAAGATGTGTAGTTATGGCACAAAAGGTTATGTCATGTGAATTTTGACAACATGGTTAAAATCAATAAGAAAAGAAAAGTTAGAGGCTTACCGAGCTTATCTAAATTTGACCATGTCATGTGTAAACAATGTCAAATGGGAAAAATGTCAAAATATAGTTTCAAGAGCAAGGCCTATTCATCTAAAGTTATTTTGGAGTTGGTTCATACCAACTTGTGTGGTCCTATGAGAACTTAGAGTTATTATGGTGACATATATTTTATTTTATTGTTGATGACTACTCTAGGATGATGACTGTCATGTTTTTCAAAGAAAAATATGAAGCTTTCAAGATGTTTAAATGGTATAAAGCTAAAGTGGAAAAAAAAGTGGAAAATAGTTAAAATGCTTGAGATTAGATAGAGGTGGTGAGTTTATTTCTAATGAGTTCACTAACTTTTGCAATGAGCATGGAATTAAAGATAGGTTTCTACACCAAGAACAACACAACAAAATGAAATTGCTGAAAGGAGGAATAGATCCATAGTTGATTGTGTTAGAACACTGATGATTGAAAAAGATGTTGCACAAATGTATTGGAGAGAATCTATTAGTACTTCTATATACACATTAAACTGATTACAACTGAAGAAAGATTCAAACAAGACACCCTATGAGTTATGGTATGGGTACACACCAAATGTTGATGAGTTTGCTGAGAAAGATGAAGAAGAAAGAAAAAAGGAACCAAAATACTACGGTAGATTCATATACATTGAGCTACCTAACATTCTACCTGAGAAACATGCTGAAATCACTGAGCAATAGGTGAAATCATCAAGAAAGAGGATAATGAAACCAAGCATCAAATTATAGAGATCAAGAATCAAGAAACAGTTACTGAGGAAGACCTTGATCCTACATCAAATGATGAACAAAGAAGAGAGAAAGTGTTAGAAAAATTTGTGAGGAGACACCATCCACATAATTAGATTATTAGTGACGAGCAAGATGACATGATGACACAAAGTAAGTTGAGATTAAAGAAAAGAATTTGAACTATCAATGTTTGGAGAGATTAAATTCTTTCTTGGTTTGCAAATTCTACAACAAAGTGAAGGGATATTCATTACTCAATAAAAGTACATCAAAGAAGTGTTGAAGACCTTTGGAATGGAAGATTCAAAACCAATTGGTACACCAATTGTCACATGATGCAAATTAACAAAAGATGATCATTCAACCAAAGTAAATCAAACACTATACAAGTCAATGATTGGAAAACTAATGTATGTTGTGCATAGTAGATTGGATATTGCACATGCAGTTGGGATTGTAGCAAGATTTTCTATTAATCCTAAAGAATTACATATGATTGTTGTTAAGAGGATTATGAGATACTTGAAAAACATAGAGAACTATAGTTTATGGTACAAGAAAGAGGGCAATTTTGAACTACAAGTTTACACCGATGCAGATTGGGCAGGAAACATTGATGATCAAAAGAGCACTACTGATGGAGAATTCTTTTTGGGTGAAAGATTAGTTACTTGGATAAGCAAGAAACAAGGATGCATTTCTTAGTCCACTGCTGAAGTAGAATATGTTGCTTCTTCTGCTAATTGTTCAAACATTGCATTGATAAAACAACTTTTGAAAGGGATGAATGAAGAGATCACTGATCCAGTGATAATATATTGTGACAACACAAATGCTATAAACATTTCTAAGAATCTAGTGATGCATGCAAAGACCAAGAACATATCCATAAAGTATCACTACTTGAGGGAACAAATACAAGAAAAATAAGTAAAACAAGTAAAACTAGAGTTTGTAAAATACAAAGAACAACTTGTAGACATATTTACCAAACCCTTACCTAAGGATACATTTGAGTAATTGAGGACTAGACTAGGGGTCCATCCTCTATCTATTGATCACTAAGGTGGTCAAGAGGTTGCATCTGTACACACTAAAATGGTGCACTTCTATGAACCATTACATGCAAGGTTGCTCAAGAATGAGGCCTCACAAAGTGGCTCATAGCTCTCTATGCATGGAGTTGCAAGGGGCTATGATGTGTTTGCTCTCAGCTAGAGCTATAGATTTGACCATTTTAGGGTGCATACAACATCAACCTATACTTTAGCATAATATCAAATGATGTTGATGCATATTGTTCACACTTTAGGTTTCCTAAGGTTGTGAAGCTAGAAAAAATAACATTGCATATCGGTACATGAAGGTACTTTATCTGAACCGAACACTAGAGATAATATTTTGGCTACTAAAGAGCTATTTTTTTTGTCATTATTGTCAAAGGGAGAGAAGGAATTAATGAAATATTTATCCATAGGGAAACAAGAAAAAGGGAAGAAGAAGAAGATCAAATCCACAGGGAGAGTCTGCATGGAATACTGTGTAGTGATTAAACATATTAAATAAAAAAGCTAGGGAGAGCTTACCAAGCTACAACATTTACTTACAGAGTTGTAGAACAAATGTTTGGTATTCTATGGCATATTTCATATTGTTTTGCCATCAATGCCAAAGGGATAGATTGATAACCTACAACTAATTGAATATCTTGATAGAATGAATGGACAAATGCAAGTCAATGATTGGAGGTTACTGAGCTACTAAAGTGATATGTAAGAAAATTAAATCTGTCAATGTATTGTCATTGATGTCAAATAGTTTTTGACTGTACTTATCATGATAGTTACAAACATCTGAAGAATAAAATGGTAAAGGAATGAGATATCTACATGAAAGATATGGCTATGGTATACATTGGGTAACTTATTGATGAGTCTATGACATCACGTTGTTGAGTTGATTGTATTACATGATTTTGTTATGTATTAAAGATCAGAAATGAACAAGTTTATGTGGTCGATAATTTAATATTTTTGTATACACCAAGCTAGTGTAGTGTATACCTAGTAGAGTATTAACCGAGTAGGTATTCACCAACACATTCTGGTATTGACCAGGTGAAAGAAACAAATAAAGTTTATAACAACTGACTGAATTGATGAGCTGGATAATTGCTTATGATTATGAGGTAGAAGATAAAGTTTGTTATGATGATCTAACAGCTAACAAAATTCAAGATTGATAGGATGAAGGAGAATAAAATGTGTTATAGATACAACTTCCAAGGAACGTTAAAGCGAAAAAAATGAATGATGAAGATTAAAAGGAAAAATCCAATGGATGAAAAGAAAATGGTTTATGCTATCTATTTAAAGAGACATGAGATTCATTATTGAGTTTGGGATTATTGACACTGCAGGAGAATTCTCATGAAAGGAGTTTTTCATGCACCACTAATCAAACTGGTTGAAGATAGAACCGAGTTGAACTGTAGACATTATCAAGTGTTAGAGAATTATTCACTGAGTGGAATAAGTTGGAGGATATGAATGATTGAATTGAATATTGACCAGATGAGGCATTTTGAGCTTAGCATAGATCTGTAAATCTGCAAATCTTAGTTGTATTTGAATCATATCATTACTATATCAATTTAACCATTTTTACAACAAAATCTCTTAATCGAGTGGACTTAATAGTATTTTTGTATTTCAATATGACATTCAATGAATGTTGATTATTTTCTTGTTGACACCATAGTGAATGCTGGTCAAGGGAGAACTGTTAGTGATAAATCCTCTAACTAGGTCACACCTTATAGTGTGTTTTGTAACCTTTGATAGGGTTGGCTCCTAACCGAGCTCACTTTAGAAGAGTGAATTATTTTGGGTTACCGGTCCCAGGTGGTTTTTCCCCTAAAGGGTTTCCACGTTAAAAATCTATGTTATGTGTATTTGATGTGATTGGATTATTATTTTACTTTACACATTTCATAACTAGTCAGATCAGTAAATACAGTATCAACTTTATTGTCAATCTGTTGATGAAGAGAAAGTTATTGTTGATAGCTTACCGAGTTGATAATTTAATTAAAAAGTTTGAATATATACATCTGGGAGATTTGGGATTGTAGGATAACTAGAATTAACTAATTCACCCCCCCTCTTAGTTATCTAACAACTTTAAGCTCTTATATCAAGAAAGAAGTGCAATACATGCCTTTATTCTTCAAAACACATCTTCATTCGACAAGTGGCACAGGTAAAAAAAATTACACTAAATTTTTTACTCAATTGCATTTACACATTCATATTATTAATCTTAATATTTGTATGTCATTATTTTATGTAGAAAATATGAAGAAGAGAATCAAATTTGGATACAACATCGACCTAAAAAGTGCATACGCCATAACTTTATTGGAGGTGATAATTTTCCAAAATTTGAAGAATGGATGGTTAATGCAATCAATGATGCAAAAGAAAAAGGTCAATATATAACAACATAGGAAAGTGAGCTTTCAAAATCTCCACATATATGGGCTATACATTTTAGTGGAATGTGGGCCTATGGTAGTCATTTTAGAGTGGAAGAAAAGGACAAAGGAAAGACAAATTGTGATTGTGTTGTTAGTGCTGAATTTTTTCATGAAATTGAGATGAAATTTTATGTTGGATTCATCCAAGAAATTATTCAAGGGATTTTGGTGAAAATAGTCCTATATTATTAAAATGTAAATGGATCCAACCATCTGCAGTACAATTTGATGAGTATGGATTTATACGTGCAAATACACGACAATTTTTATCAGAGACAGATGAGCCATATGTTTCCCCTCTTCAAAGTAATCAATCATTTCTAATTGATGATGTAAGAAGCCCAAGTTGGTCATCTGTCATTCAAATAGAGTCTCATTTGAAATTAAAATTCATGGAAGTTGTCAATGTAATGCCCGATGGACAATATGTTAATTTACAAGAAACACTTGAAGAAGTGGATGAAGACAATGAGGGATTGTTTGAAGAAGAGATTTTGATTATCAATGAAGAAATTGAAGAGAGAATGTATTGCATGTCACGAATGAGGATGAGGAAGAAAATCAAGCAGATGCAGAAACAAGTGATCAAGATTCTGATCTTGTTGGAAATGCAGATGATTATTGATGAGCCCAATTTTATGATCTTTTATTTAAGACTTTTATGTTGTTTCTAGACTATTCTATGTTTTAAGGACATGGACCTTCGGACTAATACCTGTTTTAGGGATTTAATGTTGAAAAAAGTTTCTATATGAATGCAAGCACTTTAACATTGAACAAAGTTGCTATATGAATGTCATATGAATATGTTTTCATATAAACATGAGGATGCAATATCAATATGTTTGAGTTGTATGGATTTTGGCTACTATACTTGCATTGTAGTGTTTTGTGATAAAAAAATTACTGCATGTACTATTTACTATTCTTGTATGACTGATTCACAATTTTTTTTTTTCTCTATCATGATATTTTTTGGAAATTATTGTTGCTTTTATTTTGTGGTTATTTGGAAATTAAACTGTTCCTATGGAGTGGGGCTGCTAACAACTTTAAAGGGAGCTACTAGCATGAAGGGAATTCTATCTTTGTCTAGAGTGAAGGAGGATTCCAATGAAAGTCAAACAAGTTCTCTACTTCTTGTCTTTGAGTTTCAATGCTCTGTCATCACAAGAATAACATGAATATCATAATCAATATCTAATAAGGAAGTGTCCTTAGGTTCTGATAGAGTTTATAAATCTATTTGACAAGTCCATGTTTTTTTTATAGTTAAGGATGATATTTATGTGACTTTACTTTCCTATTTTGAAAGAATTAGTCACCCCTAAATTGAATTGCTTTCTCTCTATGTGTTATCTAGTGGGTTCGTTTATTATACAGTGCTTCGATTAAATCTTGTTCTAGTTTGTAGTCGATTAAATATCCCAGATTTGTTATTTAGACATCTAAAAATTGATGCTTTCTTCCATTATTATCTCTGTATCAAGTTGATAATTTATACATTATTATTTTTTTGGACATCAGGAAATAAGGAGAAAGAATTTAAGGCACAAATTAGATGATAGTGATCATAATGCTGAAATTCTACTAACAGATTATGAGCGCTTTCATGAAGAACGTGTGGCCAAGAATAATGAATGTTTATCACATCTTGGTTTGACAAATAGGCAATTTGTGCATCTACTAAGTAGTATATTATTTGTTTAATACTATTTAATGAAATTTTATATGTAAAAGCTTTATGTATATAAGACATGATATGATATTTTTTTTTGGTTTTACATGAAAGAAAAAGAGTGTAGAGAAAATGAAGAGAAAAAATAAGTAGAAAATAAAGATACAATATTGCTAGTTCATAAAAGCCAACACTTTTGTGATCCAACAAATGAAGTTGGTGAAAAAGGTAATTATGATGATGTGGAACCTGATATAGCTCATAGTGATGTATAGCCTAATGAAAGTCATGAAGAGAGTCCTCTTGCATATGATGTGCCTCAGAGTGAACCTGTTGGTAGTGGACAATGTCAATCCATTGGTAGCTGAGTAAATAGATCTCAGCTCTCCAAATGGATTTACACTATCCTCTAGCAATGAAACCCTGAAATTATGAGGTTCTTCTTTAAAGTGTGGCCATTTTTCCTCTATGTCCCTAAATGAAGAACCATCCACATGTATTTGAAGAATGTCATCTCCACTTGTATTCTGTGCATGACAATCTATAAATTATGCTAAGATTTCACACCTAAATAATCGTTGCATACATGGAATAATGGGAATATAACAAATAACCTTGCGAGACACCTTTTTTGTTAGTTGGTCTATTCAATATCTATTGATATGATATTTGGAGCATTCTGTTGTAGATTCATGTTGTTTATGATATATAATATGATCATTGGGACATGCATCTATTGCTTGATACTCCATTCCAATATCTTTCATAATGGAAGATAATTCTCAGTATGGGCAAGGTAGAATATTTGATGGTGGTAATAAAAACTGACCTATTAATCTGCAATGGAATTTTTTTTTAATATAAAGAATATTAATGGTACATATTCACCCTTTATTTACTAGTGATGAAATAATAACAAAAATAGATGAAAAAGGATGGCATATAGGACATACCTTAACATATGTGAAATTTTTATGTTGGATAAACCATTCATAACCTTCAAGTTCACCAACAACAATACAACATAGAGAAGAGTTTTTTGGAAGCCTTCATAAAGGGGCTCATATGCCTTCTCATGAAGTATAGGCAAATCATGAACAACATCAAAGTCATATTGATCAACATGATTAGCTACACCATTACTAAATGTGTCATGGATCAATGTATTTGTACCATCAATTTCAACTATGTTTTCTGGTGCGTTATCATCTTCTTCCATAGGATCATTAACTTCATCTTTGATATTCACACCTCCATGTTCCTCCACTTCATGAAAAAACACATTCTCCTGACTGTGATAGTCCATATCATGTACCCTAGGGTACCCCACCTATATAATAATGATAAACAAAAATAAACCATGATCATGATCTAAACATAAATATTATATACAATCAATACAAACACATATAATAAAAAACTTACCAATGGATGATAATGATACCCCCCTTTAATGTGACCATGCTGCCTACAATGTTTCTTAGTTTTTGTGATTAAAAGTCTTCTCGTCTTTAAGCCCTTTCAATTATTGCAAGGACAATAACATTTACCATCACCTTTTCTTTTCAATGTAGACCACAATCTAGAAATTGTCTCTTTATTTTTTTCTTGACTTTAATATTATATGACATGATTTTTCTTCACAACCAACAAAATCAGACTACAAAAATTTTGGTCTATAAACTTTAGAAACATAGCAAAATGTTGTGTCACAAGTACGAAAAACACTGTCAGCTAACCCTAAGGTTTTTTTTGTTGTTTTAACTTTTTAATTCATCATAATTTTGATGAACATGGTTAAAAAAAAAACAATTTGACCCATTTTACCTCATAACATCTGACGAAACAATTTTTTTTCCATATTTCGTTAGAAAATTTCATCAAATTTTGATGTTAAATGAGTTAGTGTGGGCCTCCTTAGTATTTAAACACTTATTATAGCATGATATAAAGTTGATCCCACACTCCTTGTGATTCCAAAAATATCAATCACATAGGTGCTATCATATATGGTTACTCTTTTGTATCATGAGATGTTGAATATGATGTCAATGTTGATTGTACCTCTTTCAAGGAGTTGAAATAATGTAATGGTCTAGGGTGTGACATTATTTCAAAAAATGGTTATAAGGGAAAAGGTTATGGAATTAATGAACAAGGTATTAATAATCCACTTTCAAATGATCCATATGGTTGTATAGTTGAAATTGGATATTGCACTACAACCTATTGAGTAAAACCATATGATTTCTTGTGATTTAAATTCACTTGATCTAGTTGATCCAAAAATTATTGATAATGTGGACTAATATAATTATCATAGGTCTCTTTTATATGGAGGAATATCTAGAAGAGTTCTTAGGTACCTATTTTGATTCTCCTTTTTATCATCATACTTTTGATTCCAATACAACTTGTAGACTTGAGCATATTCTAGTGAATCCATCTTGAAGGCAAATATTATAACTATTCTTCTAACAATGATAAAACTCTAATATTCTCTATCATCTAAATTATAGTATGTTCCTATTTAGGGATACAATCAATGTCCCCACTAATCCTAATTCTTCTGGAAAGGTGATTAAGATAGATAAATGCCTCTCTCTAGAAGAATCAAAGTCACATTCTAATCTTTTACATTCTTTTCTAGATTCTTTTCCTTGGTCACATGAGGATATGCCTAGTATTGAACATTTTATTGTAGTTCACAATTTCATTTTATATCCCATTGGAAAGCCTATTGAACAAAAAAATCTTAAAGATGAATCCTAAGATTACATTAGTGGTTAAGATTGAGATTAAAAAATATTCTAAAAGCTAGTTTTATCCATCCTATTTCCTATTCACCATGGATTTTGAATATCATAGCCATCATTAAACTAAATGGTTGTATTTGATTTTGCAGTGATTTTGAGATTTAAAAAGGCATGTCTTAAAAATGAATTTCCACTTCCTAATATGGATATAAACATAGATTTGACATTGGAACATGCATTATTATCCTGTATAGATTAATTCTCAATATATAATCAAATTCTAATAAATTTGGAAGATTAGTATAAGAAAACATTCACCACCCCTTAGAGAAAATTTTATTATGTAGTAATATCAATTGGTTTAAAGAATGATCAATCAAGCTACCAACATGTGATGACTCTCATTTTTCATTACCTCATTCATAAATTCTTGGAGGATTATGTTGATCATATTTTGAAAAAGTTCTTAACTTGCCAAGATCATATTGTTATTATTTACATAATATTCCAAATAATTTCACTTTATGAGATGAGACTAAGTTTCCTTAAATGTTCCTTTAGCATTTATGTTGACAAATTTATTGATATTTATTGTCTCTCATTGTGAAATCAAAGTATATACTAATAAAATTGATGCAAATAGTTTTTATTGAATTACCAAGGAAAAGAGCTCTGATCCCTCACCAAGAAAATTTATCTAACAACATTCAAAGCATAGCCATGAAAAAACAACTGGCAACACACAAATGGAAACACCAAAACTATATTGTTACATGAATGTCCAAAATACCATAAAAACATAGAAGAACAAAATCCCAGCCCAAAGATCAAACCTAACTAACAATAACATAAGCATATAAGAATTCATCATAATAATGTTACTTGAACCATACCTTAACTTATCACTATTATCCACACATAAACTATAATAAGTAAACATATTTTTAGTAGGTTCATAAGCCTAAGAGTCCATACCATTATGATAATAAAATATAATAAAACTATAACTAACCAATTGCATCATAAGTAGGCATTAGGGACTTAAAGTACTAAATAAAATAACACACTTGATAAAAATAACTAATCCAAGAACCCTAACACAAACAATAACATCATTTAGGGCTACTAAACAAGCCCCAATTTCTTGAGAGCCCTTGAATATGATACTTCCACATGTCTTTGTCTAGGTCTTGGTCAAGTTTAGTCTACACTTGTTACTGTACAATACCCTACTGCTTCTTAGCCTTCCTTTTCATCTTGCTTTCTCTAGAGATAAAACCCATTAAAAAATTCCTCACAATACCATACATAATGACACACAAGGAATTGATAGCCCTTTTGATTGATGCAATTGTTAACATGACTCCACCTAAAAATATTTATAATCTATGTAGTCTTTAAGGAAAAATTCAAGAAATTCATATACATTTTTTAATTGGTTGATTGTACCCTTCATTTTAGACATTCTCTAAAGAAAAATGTACGCTTTCAATGAGATGAAAAGTATCAAAAATATTTCAATTCCATTAAAAATGCTTGACCACTTCCATTTTGATGCCAACTATACAACATAGAAATCTTGTGGTTTAGAAATCAACACCAACTCATGATTTGGTAATTTTATTATTTCACGATGTAAATAGAGAGTAGTGTATCATAGTAGATGGATTTTACTTGATTATGAGTTTTGATAGTTTGTATTGGAGAAACAATAGCTTGCTCTCGATTTTGCGACACGAGAGCTAAGATACTACATTCTTCATGTAGAAAATCATGTTGCAGTAAATATTGAACCTCTTAAAAATTTATTTTGATAAACCAATCTTTTAGGAAGATTGGCCAAATAAGTAATGTCATTTTTAAAATTTGATCTTAAATTCATTTCTCAAAAATCAAGAAGAGGACAAGTTGTTTCTGATTAGTTAGTTGACACCCCTTCAACCCATTCATTTCCTAGTTAAGAAATGTACCTTGATTATAATCTCTTATCCCTACAAGATTATTCCTTAAAGATGTATCTTGATGGATCAAGATGTCTAACTGGTTCTAAAGAAGGTGTAGTTTTACTTTCCCTTTTTGGTAAACCAATTACTCTTTCATTTTGATAAATTTTGTTTTTTACAAATAATATCACTAAGCATAAATCCATTATTGTTGGATTGTGTGTTACATTGTTATTAAATATCAAGAATATTATAATTTATGGTGATTCTCAACTATCCATAAATTACATTATGGACAATTATTAGGTTAAGAGGGATAAAGTATCTAAGTACCATGATTTAGCCTTGTCTTTGCTCTATATTTTTTTATCATTTATTATTGATATAATTTTGTGAATATATAATCATCATGTGGATGAAATGGATATCATTGCTTCCCTTGTGCCACTTAATGATGAATTAAATGAGTATATCTTCATGATATATTTTCTCTATTCTCTTTCTTCTTCTAACAATCTTGATCCTAATAGTCTATTATGTGTAAACATAAACTTAGGTGATTGTTTTCTCATATTTATGATTATTTGAAAAGTGAAACTTTTCCTAAAAATCCAAGTAAAAATACTTGCATTAGAATTATAAAATTTTCAACTTGTCAAATTATTCTTTCTGTTGGTGTAATTAAGTATTTACTAATTAAACTTTACTTAAGTTTAGTTAGGATAATGCATTTGCATATTAGTTGTCATTGAGACACCTAGGAGTTTGCATTTCATTTTAGCAATACATGGTTAGGATAAATTCCACTTTAGATGGTGATAGTTATCATCTCATACTTCTTTGTGTGTGAGATCCACCTTTAGTGCTCTTATCACATTATCATCCTCTCATTGTTGCACATGTTGCACATACTTTGATGTACAATGGAGGATGATCCACCTTTGGTGGACATGTGATTCCACCTAGTGTGGTTGATAGCTTGTCATCTCCTTATCATATAGTTTTATCACATTGCCTATATATTTAGGCACTCCTACTTTGTATTTATCCATTATCATTTGATCATTATTGAGTTATTCATATGATTATATTATCTTGTCTCTCTTATTTGTGCTATCTCTTGAGCTTCTAGATATTGGCATTTTATTCTTTGCCTTAGGAAAATTCTTACATGGTATCAGAGTTGTAGAAGTTTCATTTCATAGCCATTGGAGAGCTCTTTGATTTAACTTTTGGAGGGCCACAATTTAGATTTGGAGGTGTAGTAGCTTGTGGGAGTGTCTAGAGAAATATCTGACCTTGCCATTGTGTCTGAGTGGCTGTTTCCAATAAATTTTAACTATAAATTTGCCTACTTTTGGCAAAAGTCAAATTTGAGGCAATATTTTTTTGCAAATCAGACGTGGGCAGTCTGATCTGCAATATGGTATGGATTTTCAAAATTTTTAAATTTTTTTTGAATATTTTTAAAATTTGGGATTTATTGCATATTTTCTGTAAAAAATTAGGGTTTTGTTGTCGGGGTCTCGACCCCTGTTTATTGTTAGATTCAGGTTGCAGGGTTTGTCAAAACATAGAGGCTAGACAATCAAATCTTGGCCCCCATGAAAAAACATGCAACTTCCTTACTGGCTGACACCACACTGAGCTCACAAGCTTCTTTGTTTGTAGTACGTAGGTTTTATCATACAAACAAAGAAAAATTCCTGCCCATCGCGCATGTAGAATAATTCTACGACATCGACTAACTATACTACCTCACTTTAGAGCCTAAGCATAGTTGAGCTACCGCTTCCAATATAACTGGATCAACTACACCCCAACACATTGAATTTATCTCCAGCTCAACGACATTGGCACTCCCCCGCTTAGCTCGACACATAGTTAGCTATAACCCGACAAGCCATGCTCAACAACACTGACCATAGCTCTTTGTTCTAAGAAGGGAAGGTAAGTCTATTTAAATAGCCACCAACTCCTCCACCGAGTGAATGTGGGACTAACCCATATCCATCTGAGCTCAGAACCATAGCTGATCCTACACTTCTAGCTTGGTTGAGCTAAGTTGAGATCCAACTCGGTCGACCTGAGTTGAGACGAAGCCTAAGCTAGCTCGATCGAGCTCAAAACAACCTTACCTATGTGGAAGTCCACCCACTACCATGTGGACTAGCTGCCACGCAGACCGCCAAAAAACATGACTACCAACCAATGAAACCTCGCCACATGGCAAACAAAAGAAACTATTAATTTTTAAATAAAACTTTTTAATTTTCATAGTTTTTTACTAGCATAAACTGTTGGAATGGAGAGATAGGGTACTAAGAGGGGAGGGGTGAATCAGTAACCTCAAAAAATTTAACTCCAAAAACTCAATTAGCAAACAATAGTAAACTCATCTATTAACTAAATCCATTGTATGCATCATTCATTCAATTAACTTGTAAATGTAAATTGCATGAAATCAACAATAAATCAATCACATAACACAAGTATTTTGGTTACATAGAAACCCTTATTAGAAGGTAAAAACTATGGTGGGGATGACACCCACAAATTCTTCACTACTTTAGCTAATAAAGTTTGTCTGTTAGGGCTACAAGTTGTGATCACTTCTGGTGATCTTACCCTGTTAGGAGTAACAATTAGATCAACTAGATCTACCTAGTTATAGGATTTAAATAACACTACTTGAGTGTGTACTCGGTTAAGAGATTTTCAATAAAGACTGTTAGGTCTACTCTGTTAAGAGATTTTTGCTGACTCTATTGAAATGGTTAGAGAATAACATGATGTATCTACAAATGACAACTTAACCTTGTCTGAAATAGATCTATGAAAATACTGAATAAATATCACCTTGATATGTGAAAATCTAAACTCCGAGCTTCTCGGTAGCCTTGTCTAATTCTGCCTAATCTAAATGTCTCTGTATTATGCTCTTCTTTGTTTGATAATTAAGGTCTTGAAGTTAGCTTCTTGCTTCAAGATCTCCTTCGCTTGTTTATACCAAACATATTATCCTTATCATACTTATCCTTATGTCAAAATGACATGAAATACAATTATATAGCACACTACTATTGCTGCTTAACAAAATTAGGTTGCAATATCTTAGGAAAAACCCTAAGATCTACGATGTACAAAGATAACCTAGATATAGCAATTACATAGAGATCATCATCACAACTAATGATTACATCCATAATAAATGATCCTCGATCTTGGTAAAACATTTTATGATTCTATTGTAGCTGTCTGCATAGATAGATGTGCCAAAACTGATAACTATGCCGCTTCCTAGATTGCTCAATAAACACTAACAATATTGCTTGGTAATTAGACTGGTGCTCAGTGTTCAATCTTCTTGGTATTGGTATTCACTGATGCTCGGTAAAACTGCTCTGGTGCTTAGTTAGAACTATTATTTTTTTATTCTTGCTACTGCCTTGAGATAACTCGGTGTGAAGGCTTGTATAGTTAACCGACTAGCATGTATAGCTTGTAGTACTTCCATTTACTGACTAGATAGCATAGGTAACCGACTAACCATCTTTGATACTAATGAAAATCCTTAATGCTCAAGTAGAGATAATAATCTCCCCCTTTGGCATTAGTATCAAAACCTTGAAATGTATATAGACCTGATGTCGCAAAATTGTTCTAACTTCTCCTTATATACATAGATACCATAACTTAACAAAATTTCAAAATTTCTCCCCCTCGGTGCATGCTCCCAATAGTATGTAGTACACTTATCATTTCTTTACATAATTTGGCATATAAATGAGTTTTCTCCCTTTTTGATATTAATGCCAAATACAAAAGTGTATACTTACAATTTATCAAAAATGTACTGATGGGTTTTCTTCAAAGAATCCAAGAGGTTTGCCCATTCCTCTTTCAAGTTGGTTAGAGAAATGTGCTCAAGAACGACTTGTGCATGCATGTCAAAGATGTTCTCTAATACAGAAATATCTGGTGTTGCAACAAGTGTTTGTGCTTTGATAATGTGTTTCTCAAAAATTTTCAAATAAGGAAGCAACTTAGTTTGTAGCTAGGTGACTTGGTCACTTATCCTTTTTTATCGCTTCCTCATATCTGCTCTTAACTACCTAAGTTCTTGAAACTTCAGTATATCCTTAGCAAAAGCATCTGGCTCGGTTAAGGCTACTTGTGCACTGGCTTGGATTTCGGTATCCAGCTATTTAATTTTCTCACTGATTTAAGCAGTGAAGGTCTCCATACTGAAAAGTTTAATCAATATCTGACTAATTAATTGAGTAGTAGATTGTATGTTGGTTATTACCTCAAATAATTTCACCTTATTTATTGCCACTTCCTGGCTGATTTTCTCTGCAAGTTTATCCTGTATCTTTGATTCTACCCCTTCTTCAATTCTTTTCTCAGCTTCAATGTTAGGGGCATTGATTTCTTCTGTAAGGGTAGCAAGTTGGTCCATTATAGGTGTGTCCTCATTAATCTGTACCTTGGGTATGACCTATTGTAACATATCTCTTACATTTTCCAATATCTCCTTGCTCTTGCATTCCATTCTCAGCTTTTTTTGTGCTACTTTTCTTGTACACAACTCCCCATATTTTATGAGTTCTTCAGGGCTTAGGTTCCTCAGGTCACAATCAGGTATAACTATGATTTCATCAAGTGTGACTGACCCTTTTCCTTGTTTCTTCTTCTCTAGCTCTTGAGGTGAGCTCTTTACAAATTGTACTATTATTTTATCCTCAACATTTTGTGTGTCTTGCCCAGTTGACACTTTTTCTTCCTTTTTCTGCTCCTCGGTAACCTATGTGTCGATTGTTTGAGATGGTGCCTCTGATGTTGTGTCAGGTGGGGTAGCCTCAGTTGCTTTGGGGTCATCTTGGCCCTTTGTATCTTTCTATGTTGCCTCTTTTTCTTCAGGCTTATTTGTTTCTACTGGTGTTCCAGTTCCTTGATCCTCTGATGTATCCATCGGTTTCTTAGGGTTTGAGCCTTCGGGTTGTTCCTTGGTTACAATTTCAACTACTTCCATTGAGATAGGAAGTTCACCCAGTAATGATGTGATTGCAGGCTCGGTAAAAGTACCTTCTTCTTGTGTTGTGCCTCTAGCAATGTTCACATCCTCATCATCATCTTAGTCATTAGGATCACCATTTGTGATGTCCTCAATGAGTACATCTAGTGCATTGTTATCTACAATTTGGATCTCAACCTGATCCGGTGCATCCTGTGAAATATTTATGTCTTCGGTGGCATCTGTGGTATCAGGTACCTCAGTATCTGATATATCTATTTTTTATTGGTTCAGTGCCAAGTCTGCATCTTCAATATGAATGCCTTTACCTTTGATTTCTGTCTCTTCTTAGACAAGTTGATAAATGCCATCTGTTTAGCTTGCTTTTGGACTACAAATATTGAGGTCCAGATGAGTTGAATTAACTCATCGATGTCTGCTAGATTCTCATCTAGTATCTGCAATGCCTAGCTTTTTATTCTAAATCTCCTAGAGTATCTTGTCATGTATTCTTCAATTTCAGGAGACAAGTTAGGAACTGACAAAACTAGGGATTTTTCCCTCATTTTCTTCTCGGCGTCTAAGACATAGGACCATTTCTAATTTATTCTTTCCTCTAATTCCTTAGGTAACTTCTTGGCAAATTCAAGTGGAAATCTCTTAAATCGAATCATCATCTGGATGATTAACTCTTCTATTATGTTTTGAGCCTCAGTTGACATGTGCTCAAATCGACTGATTTCAGGATCAGTGAGTTCACCATTCTCAATGATATCCTCAATAACTTCATCAATTTTTCTATCTTTATTGTTGACCACTTTGAATTGATTGTTATCATTTTCCTCTTCTAAATCTTCCTTACCTCTTATTAGCTTTCTTCTTTTCCTTGGTGCCTCTGTAGTAGCTTTTGTTCCTCTCTTTGTATATGTTTTTGAAGGTGATGCTGCCTTTGGTTTTGAAATCTTCACAACTCCCTTTTTCAATGGTGGGGAAGCTATAGTTTCTGGCCTTATTCGTGCCCTAGATTGCACTTTTAACTGCCTCTTCTTTGGAGTTGATGAAGGGGAAACTGGTATAGATTCTATTCTTTTAACAAACTCGATTTCTTCACTATCATGTGGTTTATCAGTTAACATTAACTAACCTTTGGTTGTAACTTCAACCATTGAATTATTAGATGATCCATAATCATCTCCAAACTTTTCAACTAACATTTTCATCATTTTTCTTGACTTCTTAGTCATCTTACCAATAACCAGACCTATTTTTATTCTTGACTTGGCCTCCTCAAATGTTCAAAACCTCTCTTCCTTTTTGTCTTTAGGTGTACCCAGTAGAGCCTTGATTGATTTTGAAGAAAAATCAATATCCATTTCATAACCCATGGGGGCTAGCCATTTAATCCTAGGCTCGAAAGCCTTTATCAGTGTGTGGTTGGTGTCCACAAGAAAAAAAATATCCATCTCATATTCTTTGACCAATTTACTAGGAATTCTACTCTAAGAATTCATTCTAATCTTAAATTTCTCAAAATAATCATCAAGAACTTTATTCAGATTGTTTCCCAAGTAATTAATCATATTAGAAATTTGCACAATGACCGGTTTTTCGGTAGTCCAATCTACATTACTGACATAAGGGAAAAATCACTTTATATAGAAAAATATGCACACTAGAAGTGATCTGAACTTACAAGTATTCAACTTTGCCAACTGGATAGTCTTCATATTTTCTTCAATCTACCTCAAAAGAAGCTCGGCAAGGTCTAATTGAAAACTCTCAGCTCGAATTCTCTCTGTGAATATTATCACTCTTCGAAATCACTTTGTGAAGAATGAACTAAATATTTTGTATATTTATAGCCTTTTTCAAATTCCCTCTTAAAATACTTGTCATAAATGCTTGACCTACTTCTAGCTCAATGACAACTGTTAACTTGGTGATTACCTCAAAACATCAACAACTCGGTTAACATGTAACTTTTCCATTCAGTTGATACTGATACTCACTTAACCTTGCATAGTAGTCACCGATGGGTAACTCTCTACTTGGTCTTGCTTATACCGAATGCATGACTTTGTTAGCTCAAAATTTATAAACCATAATGCATCTTAATTCATGCAGATTTGGTATGTGCACATCGAATATAAGGAACTGTATGTAAGATAAGATCAATTTGGAATATCAGTTCCATACATACCTATTTCACCTTAGGTGGAGGTACCAATGTCACCCAATCCAATGGATGAGGTTTCACTGACTGCATTTCTTAACTCAACGTTCTCATTAGATGCCTTTCTCCACATAGTATTTCTAATCCTTATGATATCTACAATAGTGTTGCCACTCTCAAATATATGTCCTTCTGGTGCTCGGTCTCTGCAATCCTTTCTTAGGTGACTGACTTTATGAAAAATGTAAGAATGCCATACCAATTCTTGTCCAACTTCAAGATTTTCCAGCCCATCTCTTCCTCATGAAATTCATTGCAATATGTCCATACCTTCCACATACTATGCAGTTGATCCATGTGTTGTAATCCCAAGTGTATGCACTATTTTGTCTCTTTGGTTGATAAGGTTTTGTATCATCTTAAAATGGATGCACTTCCATGATAAGAGAGTTTATCCCTCTAAGTAAGTGGTTTGGGGTCATGTTAAGCACCTTGATTGGGTCTTTGTATGTATTTGGCTTTCTCTCCACTTTCCACTTCTTCCCGGCACTTGATTTCTTCATTCTAGGTGAAATTAGGGATAGGATCTCAAGGATTCTCCTGAATTTCTCTCTTTTGTGGCTCTATTTTCTAGGTAGGATTTAGAAATAGGTCCTCCTAGCCTTCATCATAGTAATCATAGGATTTTATGTCTATCCCTGACATTCTATCCTGTTCTAATATCATTTCTAGGTTTCTGGGTATCCCCAGGACCTCCTGACCTGGTTCTAACTAAATCTGGGCCCAGGGTCAAAATTGAGGTTGATCCTGACTAGGTCATGATCGAGCTCAAACCTGACTAACTAGGTTAGGTCCAACCTCAATTTTTCCCCCCTCATTCAAATTTCTAGAATCCTAGATTTCTGGACATCGGGCTTTCGAGATATTTATTTTCCTGCCTCCGAGTTGGCCATTTCGGGTTTCGGGATGGTAAATCCTTTAATTTCATTTAATCTAGGTATATTTTCTAAAGGTTAGGACCTAATTGGGATTTAATTCTCCAAGGTGGCCCCTCTAGAGGATTGTGCCCTAGTTCACTATAAAAGGAGGCCTTCCTCTCTCATTTTCTCATCCACAATCAAGCAATTGATATCCATTATTTCACATCACATCTCAAGCAATTTCATGAGAAAGCTCTCAAGTGAAAGAAAGTGAATTCAAGCAAGCCTTCAAGCATTCAAGTGTTCAAGCATCCATCCATCAAGGAGATCCATTGTTAGCTATTGAAGGATTCAATCTCTTTGGAGCCCCCTTTGATGATCCATTCTTCTACATTCATTCAAGCCTTCTCATATGCAAAGATCAAGTCAAGATTGGTGTTGAAGATCAAATTCCATTGATTGGAGACATCCTATATTCATCCTACATCCATTGAAGCATTCCTACTTGTGGATTTGAGGATTCAAATCCTCTACAAGGACTTCAACATAAGCGAGGTGATTTGTTTCAATTAGTTTGTTTATGCACAATATATTTCAATTCAATTTTAAGGTTAATTCCTAAATTGGGGTTTGACCAAGGCAAACCCCTCATACAACAAAAACCCCCATTTTCTTGTAGGTATAGGTGCGGAATTTTAGATCCAAGAGCGAATTTGGATATCCTTTTCGGAAAACTTCCAAGATTTACGAACATAATTCGAATTGGACTTCAAATAAAGAATGTAATATTTGACCTTTTATGAGGGTCAAACTTGACCTGAGCTCATCTTGGAGAAATATTTTTGGGTTTTCTCTGTCTCGACATTTCCAGTTCGGAACAAGTTGCAGAATTGCCCGATAGTATACACAGACATCAGAATTTGACATTTTTCTAGATTTGCCCTAATTTGAGGTTAGTATTTGTATTTAAATTATTCCATATTTCAAGCATAATTTCATTCATAGGGAAATATTGGATTTACTCTCTCTCTTTTCCATATTCCTCATAAATTGATTTGATTGTGTATTAACCTCTTGGTTGATCAAATTGGATCTCTTCTTTGGGAATTGGGGTTTGAGAATAGATCTCATATTTCCCCCATCCTTTTACATTTGAATAGGGGTGAATCCATTTTACCACTATTCATTTTGGTGAACTCGACATACTTACTCTCTTTTCTTTTGTGGAATTGGATGCCTTATTGTGCTTTCCTTTTATCTTGTTAGTATTATATTTTTTCTTTGTGTTAGATCTTGCATGATAATTAGATTTCATATTCATGCTTTATGTGTCCTTAGTTTAGTTCATTTACATTACATTGGTTTATGAGCTTTACTACCACTAGTCCTACTTATAATATTTCGGTTAGAAGAAGTTGTAGACTCATGGGTGCCTTTGATCCTGAATCTTCCTCTCCTTTCCTTAGGATCCCAGATGATAACTTGATTCTTCATGATTCCAATCCTACTATGGAGCAAAACTCTTCTCACTCATCTCATGATGAGGATGATGCTTTAAGAGTTCCTCCTGAGCAAGTCCAAAAACTTTCCACTGAACTTGATAAAATGGGTAATTAGCTTCTTCAAGAGAACCATAATCAAGATTCCATTCAAGCTATAGAGGCTCTTAAGAAAGTTCTCCATGATAGTGATCAAGGTGTTAACCTCTTGCATGGTATTACTCACCTTGTGCATTCAAATGTTAAACCTTTAGTTCAAGAAGCTCAAGATTTAGGGTTGATTTCTCCTATCACTAGTGTTGAACCTCCTTCTAATCCTTTAACTAGTATTCCTATCTATACTCCTTTGGTGACTGTGATGGTTCCCTCTGTTCCTCCTATGTCCCTTCCTACATCACAACCTTCATATCATAATGTTCCTTTCACTTATCCCAATCCACTTCCAACTGTAGTTCCTAGTGTTCCTCTAGTTGTGTCTTCTATTCCTGCAGCTTCTTACACTTTACCTAGTGTGTCTAATGTTGCTACTCCTCCTATTTCCTCTAATGATTCAACAATCATTACTTTGGTTCAAACTATATCATCCTTACAACAACAAATTTTTTCCTTAACTCAAAACAAGTTTAGTATTCCTACATGTGATATGGGAAGTCCCTTGTCTCGAGACATCATTCGTACTCCTATTCCTCAGCAAGGTGAGATGCCTCATCTTGAAAATTATAATAGAAAAGGAGATCCTGTTCATCATGTTAAAACATTCCAAATCCTTTGTAGTGATTATGCTCATGACCATAGGATTTTATCCAAATTGTTTGCTAGAACCTTCCATGAAAAGGCCTTACAATGGTATTGTTCCTTGCCTCGTTATTCTATTGATTCCTTTCCTTAGCTTGCTAATGCCTTTATTCAACAATTTAAAAATAATATTGGCCCGCAAGTGTCTTTGACTAATTTGATGCATTGTAAACAAAGTGCTAAGGAAAAGTTGATTGGATTTATTGGTAGATTTAAGCATTTGTATGCTCAGATTTCCTATCCTGTTCTTGATATTGATATTCAACATATGTTTATTTCAAATTTGCAAAAGGATATTAGAGATAAGATTCTGCTTACTAAATTTACATCTTTTCAACAACTTTGTGTAGTGCTTCATCATTATCAATTACAAGTGAGTCAATTTGAGAGAAACACTCCAATGGCCCCTGTTCTAGTTGATAAGAGTGATGCTGCTCCTAATTCAAACAAATTTAAAAAATTCAACAACTATGTCAAGATAAACAAAAAAGTGAATGCAGTTGCTGATCAAGTTGCTGTTGCATCTCACAATGCCACTTCTGCATCCCTTGCTTTTTGATTAAATCATGTGTTTAATCCTCTTTCTAAATCTTTACATGCTATTATGAATAGGTTGTTAGCTGCTAATATGATTACTTTACCTCCTATTCGACCTCTGTTACCTACTACGATTGCATCTAAATCTTTTGATCAAAATGCTTTTTGTCAATATCATCATCAGAATGGTCATGATACTGAGAAATTTTATTCTTTAAAACATAAGGTTCAAGATCTAATTGATTCTAAGGCTTTATTTGTTGATAATCTGGATAGTAGTGGGAATAAATCTATCTCTCCTCCTAATCAAAACCTTCAAATCTATACGAACCCTTTACCTACGCATGATACTAATACTATTGCTCAACCATCTGCTATGGACATTGTGTATGATTCAAAGATGGATGATCTCAATCATGTTGTTAATCAAGTGGAGCATGTTGATCAATCTGTATCTCCACCTCAACTTCAACTTCAACCTCAACCTTAGATTCAACCTCAAGTTCAATCTCAACCTCAACCAAAACCTAAACCTAAAATGAAAACTCAACCTAAACCTCAACAATAATTTAAGAATAAAATACCTCAAGAACTTTTGATTACCTTTGATGACTCTGAGACTATTAAAGCTCCTGATGGTCCCCTTTACATTGCTTCTAGGATTGCTCAGAAACCTACTCGTGGTTGTCTTGTTGATCCTACATCCTTAGTCAATGTTATCACAGAAGAAATTTTTTTTATGAAAATCTTACAATGTGACTTTTATGATACATTAGATGTGTGGATTCAAACTTGCAATGGTTTTCTTTATCCATCATTTGGTTCTATTACTTTACCGGTTGAACTTTGTGGACAAATTGTGAACACTACCTTTGTTGTTGTTCCTACTTCTGATCAATTTCAAGTTAAGCTAGGTTTTCCTTGGTTAACTTCCATCATGTTGTTGCTTCACCTATCCATAAGTGTCTTAAGTTCATTCATGATGAAGAAGTGAAGACAATTAATCATAGTCTATATCAACCTTCTAGGCCTAGAGATTGTGCCACTCTAGATTTCTTTTGGCCTTCATTACCTAATTCATGTCCTCCTCGACCTGATAATCTTTTTCAATCATATCAAGCTTATAAACATTGTAAAAGTCTTGAATTAAGTTCACCACCTAGGGATCTTAATCATGGTCTTTTACGTACACCCTCGATACCTCCTTTAACTATGACTTCTAGCTCTATTAATCAAGTTCCTTTTATTGAACCTATCAAAGATCCTATGATTGTTTCTCCTATGGTTAATTATCCTATTGATCTTCCTAAAGAACCTGTGAAGGATCCTATGATTGTTCCTCCTAGTTCTCAACCTACTTCAAATAAATCAAAATGAAATCAATCTGCTAATGAATGTCGTAAAAAGTGTCATGCTCATGCTAAAGCTCAAAGAGCTCTACCTTCTACGGATAAACCTATGCATAATGTGGTAGAATAGATTGTTAATAATAATGATGTTCACATGCATGATTATGATGATTCTATTTGTATCTTAGATCCTATTTTGATTAATTTGGATGAAGAAGATACTCTTGATGATACTAATGATGTTAATGATGAATATGAAACTATTGACATTGACATTGATTTACCTAATATGCTTTCATCACAATTAACTCTTCCACCTAGTGTCAAACATTGTGATTTTCAAGAGGATCCTTATTTGGAACTGGCTATCATTCCTACTATGTTGGATATAGTCCCTCTTGTGAGTTACCCACCTTCTCTAAATGATATACAATGAGATGGGGAAAGTAGGCAGCACGCTTGATCACTTTATCCTTCATGGTAGCTTTGTTGTGTTTTTTCCTGCTGTACTATGCTTCTCCCATACTGTGTTTGCTAAATGTTGTTAGATTCTTTTATACGATCCTTGTTACTCAGTTGGTGCAAGGTGATGAAGGAATCAAAATTGTTGTTCAAATTATTCTATATGTATCTATTCTTCTATGCATTGTTCAATGTTATGTTGTAACTGTGCTATTGTCCGTAAATGTTTCCTTGTGTAATCTGCTTGGATTCAAGATATGGTAGCACTAATTTTTTTTTGGTCTCCATGTCATGGTCCAAAAAGATTCTCCTTCATATATCTTATGTGATCTTTCCTCCTTTGTGATTGTAGTTCTACTTTCTTTGGGGAATGATGTCAACTCATTTGCAATAATATCATATATATATATTATCTTATGATCATACTGACTACACAGTAAGTAGATCCCTTCTATGTTCTCTGTATGTTTCTATGATATTTCCCTTGATTTGTCTTCATCTGGGGGCATCTCAACATGGAAACATAATCAGTGGAGTTGTTTATGTTTTCATTAAAGCCATTGCTCTTGTTAAAGTGTTAGCAATGACTTTAACATGGGGGCATACACTCTGCTCAACCATTGCACACACACACTTTCCAATACACCACATATTTTTCAAGATACTTTTTCCCTTTTTGGATTAGTAATTAATCCTTAAAGCATGGGTTTATATTTTAGGATCTCTTGATCCCTCTAGTTTCAAATACACATATTTTGATCCCTTAAGGTTGGAGGCATCCTTAAGACTGGATCTCTTTTTGTTTTTATTTTTGGTTTTATTCTTATGGAATAGAATATTCCTAAGGATGAATCCTTGATGGGTAGACTAGTGAGTAGCCACATTCACTAGGCGGTTCAATTCCATCTTTCCAGTTGCGCCATTTTTCTATGTGGTTCACAATGGGACATAAGTTCTCATTGGGTGAGGTAATCACACCTTCTTTCTCTCTCTAGAGATGTTTCTCTTATTGTGATCTAGGAGTCGACAAAGACTTGAGTCCCTAGGGGCTTAAGGTTTCTCTTTGTCCCTTAGATTACAATAAGATTATCTTTTCATTATGATCTCCTTTACCAAGAGTTTGCATCGAGTCCATACTTTTGCTAAAGTGGGGGCTTAATGTATCATCTTAAAATGGAAGCACTTCCATGATAAGAGAATTTATCCCTCAAAGTAAGTGGTTTGGGGTCATGTTAAGTACCTTGATTGGGTCTTTTCATGTATTTGGCTTTCTCCCCACTTTCCACTTCTTCCCGACACTTGATTTCTTCATTCTAGGTGAAATTAGGGGTAGGATCTCAAGGATTCTCCCAAATTTCCCTCTATTTTCTAGGTAGGATTTATAAATAGGTCCTCCTAGCCTTTGTCACAGTAATCATAGGATTTTATGTCTATCCCTGACATTCTGTCCTATTCTAATATCATTTCTAGGTTTCTGGGCATCGCCGAGACCTCCTAACCTAGTTCTGACTGAATCTGGGCCCAGGGTCAAATTCAAGGTTGATCCTGACTAGGTCAGGATCGAGCTTGAACTTGCCTAGGTTAGGATTGAGGTCGAACCTGACTAGGTCAGGTCTAACCTCAATTTTCCCCCCCTCATTCAAATTTCTAGAATCCTAGATTTTTGAGCATCGGGCTTTTGGGATATTTATTTTCCTGCCTCCAGGTTGGCCATTTCGGGTTTTGGGATGGTAAATCCTTTAATTTCATTTAATCTAGGCATATTTTCTAAAGTTTAAGACCTAATTGGGATTTAATTCTCCAAGGTGGCCCCTCTAGAGGATTATGCCCTAGTTCACTATAAAAGGAGGCCTTCCTCTCTCATTTTCTCAGCCACAATCAAGCAATTGATATCCATTATTTCACATCACATCTCAAGAAATTTCATGAGCGAGCTCTCAAGTGCAAGAAAGTGAATTCAAGAAATCCTTCAAGCATTCAAGTGTTCAAGCATCCATCCATCAAGGAGATCCATTGTTAGCTATTGAAGGATTCAATCTCTTTGGAGCCCCCTTTGATGATCCATTCTTCTACATTCATTCAAGCCTTCTCATATGCAAATATCAAGTCAAGATTGGTGTTGAAGATCAAATGCCATTGATTGGAGACATCCTACATTCATCCTACATCCATTGAAGCATTCCTACTTGTGGATTTGAGGATTCAAATCCTCTATAAGGACTTCAACATAAGTGAGGTGATTTGTTTAAATTAGTTTGTTTATGCACAACATATTTCAATTCAATTTCAAGGTTAATTCCTAAATTGGGGTTTGACCAAGGAAAACCTTCCATACAAGAAAAACCCCCATTTTCTTGTAGGTACAGGTGCAGAATTTCAAATCTAAGGGTGAATTTGGATACCCTTTTTGGAAAACTTCTGAGATTTGCAAACATAATTTGAATCAGACTTGAAATAAAGAATGTAGTATTTGACCTTTTATGAGGGTCAAACCTGACTTGAGCTCATCTTGGAGAAATATTTCTAGGTTTTCTCTGTCTTGACATTTCCTGTCCAGAACAGGTTGAAAAATTGCTCGAAAGTATACACAGACATCAAAATTCAACATTTTCCAGATTTTCCCTAATTTGAGGTTAGTATTTGTGTTTCAATTATTCCATATTTCAAGCATAATTTCATTCATATGGAAATATTGTATTTACTCTCTCTTTTCCATATTCCTCATAAATTGATTTGATTGTGTATTAACCTCTTGGTTGATCAAATTGGATCTCTTCTTTGGGAATTTGGGTTTGAGAGTAGATCTCATCTTTCCTCCATCCTTTTACATCTGAATAGGGGTGAATCCATTTTACCACTATTTAGGTTTGTTCTTTTGTTTTGGTGTCCAGACTTGCTTCATCTTTTCCTTACACTTTTGTGAAGTGTTTCCATGCTTTTTGCAAGTGTAACATAGTTTCTCCATGGTAGGATTGTTAGAAGTATCATTCATCTTAGCTCTGGACTCATATGCTTGATGTCCAAATTTACCACAATAATAATAATAACCATTAAACTTAGGAGTGACTTTAGGTTTACCTTGAGCTTTACTCCTGCAAACATTTAAGTATGTCCTGGTTTTCCATAGTGATAGCATGTCAGCATCTTAGGTTTTTGATTTTGATTGTTGTTCACTTGTTCAGCTTGTTTGGATGATTCTCCTTGTTCGGTGTAGCCTAATCCAGCTTTGCTTCCAAACCTTCTTTGATTAATCAGAAAATCATCAATCTTCTTAGAACTGTCTTCAACTTTCTTCATCATTTCATTGTGTTGTAGCTGCATCTTTACTTCATTTCTCAATTTTTCATTTTCTTCCCTAAGTACTCCAATATCTTCAAGTTTTCTTGACAACTCACCATTTACTCGGTTGATCTCCTGGTTTACAATCATCATTTGATTTGATATTTCAAAGTGATGCTCGAAAAGTCTTTGTATCTCAATTTCTTTTGCTTGAAGTTGTTCGATCATCTGTCTTTGGTCTTCAACAACTAGATTCCTTTCTTGTTCAACTTGTCTAGCATTGTTCATTACATCAATCATTCTCACCATTTGTGATTCTGTAGGAATGTTTGTCGTTGCGCCAAAAGATTGAACTATCAACGAATGTCACAAACACCAGATTTACCCAGATCCATGGTAACCCCAAAGGAGGTGCTGACCACCAAGTCAACAATCTCCCCCTCAGCACCGACTGAGGGTTCCGCACCAACAGAATGAAGGAGACTTTCTCCCCCTCAGCACCGACCGAGGGTTTTGCACCAACGGAATAAAGGAGACCTCTTGGGATTCAAACCCGTGACCCAAGGCTCTGATACCAATTGTAGGAATGTTTGCCATTGTGCCAAAAGCTTGAACTATCAACGAATGTCACAAACACCAGATTTACCCAGATCCATGGTAACCCCAAAGGAGGTGCTGACCACCAAGTCAACAGATTCTTGACTGATCTATAGGGCTTTCACTTGTTCAATCAAGTGAAGATTCTTTTAAGAAAAAATAGAGATTGCACTTTCAGAATCATCATAAATACTTCCTAAACTAGATCCAATGTTGTCAAATAAGTCATCAATCTCTTCTTCATGGTAACTGGTTTCATTTTCAAGAATAGCTAAGTTCTTTCTCTGAACCAATAACTTCTTCAATGCATCCTTAGCTTGTTTGTACTACTCTATGAACATATGAATCTAAATCTTCTAATTCTCCATTGTCTTATCCAACTTGTATCTCTCCATGGTTAGATCTTTAATCTTCAGTGGTTAAACCATCCAATAAGAGATCTGTGCTCTGATACCAATTATTGGAATGGAGAGATAGGGTACTGAGAGGGGAGGGGTGAATCACTAACCTCAAAAAATTTAACTCCAAAAACTCAATCAGAAAATAGTAGTAAACTCATCTATTAACTGAATCCATTGTATGCATCATTCATTTAATTAACTTGTAAATATAAATTTCATGAAATCAACAATAAATCAATCACATAACACAAGTATTTTGGTTACACAAAAATCCTTGTTAGAAGGTAAAAACTGCGGTGTGGATGACACCCACAAATTCTTCACTATTGCAGATAATAAAGTTTGCCTGTTAGGGCTACAAGTTGTGATCACTTCTGGTGATCTTACCCTATTAGGAGTAACAATTAGATTAGCTAGATCTACGTAGTTATAGGATTTAAACAACACTACTTGAGTGTGTACTTGGTTAAGATATTTTCAATAAAGAATGTTAGGTCTATTCTGTTACAATGATTAGAGAATAATAGGATGTATCTGCAAATGATAACTTATCCTTGTCTGAAATAGATCTTAAAAATACTGAATAAATATCACCTTGATATGTGAAAATCTAATCTTTGAACTGCTCGGTAGCCTTGTCCGATTCTACCTAATATGAATGTCTTTGTATTATGCTCTTCTCTATCTAATAACTGAGGTCTTGAAGTTGGCTTCTTGCTTCAAGATCTCCTTCGCTTGTTCATACCAAACATATCATCCTTATCATACTTATCCTTATGTCAAAATGACATGAAATACAATTATATAGCATACTGCTATTGTCGCTTAACAAAATTAGGTTACAATATCTTAGGAAAAACCCTAAGATCTACGATGTACAAAGATAACCTAGATCTAGCAATTACATAGAGATCATCATCAAAATTAATGATTACATCCATAATAAATGATCCTCAATCTTGGTAAAACATTTTATGATTCTGTTGTAACCATTTGCATAGATAGATGTGCGAAAATTGATTACTATGCCATTTCCTAGATTGCTCGGTAAACACTATCAATACTGCTCGATAGTTATACCGGTGCTCGGTGTTCAATCTGCTTGGTGTTTACTGATGCTCAGTATTGATATACAATGATGCTCGGTAAAACTGCTCTGGTGCTCGGTTACAACTATTGTCTTTTTTTTCTTGGTACTGCCTTGAGATAACTCGATGTGAAGGCTTATATAGTTAACCAACTAGCATGTATAGCTTGTAGTACTTCCATTTACCAACTAGATAGCATAGGTAACCGACTAACCATCTTTGATATGAATGATAATCCTTAATGCTCAAGTAGAGATAACATAAAATTGACCTTCATCCAGCCATCATGGACACAGTTTTCTCTTTTGCTTTGACGTGCATTTAGTCGTCAAATTTAACATAGTGCTTGCATCATCTTTCTGCTACATTAAAATTGACAGTCGTTTGACCATCATTATCTGATGTTTTTGAACTGCAGTGAAGACCATTTTTCAATTAGATCTAACCTCATATTTTTTTGACATCAGTAAGGTTGAAAAATTTGCAGCCCTCACCATTTGCAGTTTCAGTTTTGCAATTTGACTTTGGGTGACCATAACTTGGTCATCTGGGCTCCAAATTGAGTGCAATTTTCTTTTATTTTGGCTAGAATTTCCTAAATGTTTTAGTGGTGGTGTTATCTTTTGGTTTTGATGCATGAATTTGACATAAATTACAGCTTTTGGTGATTGTAGCTGTCTGATCCCTATTTTTGCAACTGTAGAGGCTCTGTTCAGGCTCATACGAACACATTTTCAGGTGCCATTTTTTTTGAAAGTGTATAATTTTTTGAGTACTTTCAAGATTTTCTATCAAATTGTAGCCTTATTTGGGCAAAAATATCACTTTCAGATCTAGGTCCTTTTTGGCCTTGTATGATCATTGTAATGCTTAGGATTTGATTTGATTCTAAGCAATGTTGATTTGAGTCTGATTTGGCCTCATTGAGGTGGTTGTAAACATCAAAATAAAAAGTCCACTTTGTCCCATTTTGGCAAGTGAAAATTGTACACACACTACATATAAAGTGACAAAAGCATCATTTTTTTTTTTTTGGGGGGGGGGGGGGGGGGGTCCTTTGATCAATTGTACTTTAGGGGGTGTGTTGATTTTTTGATCTCATTTTTTCATGTGATAAGTGCGTCATGGATGGTTTAATTATATTGACAAGAGGAAACTATAAACAATGGAGTGAATTGGTTCTTTCTTATCTTAGTGATCATAACTTGTTGCACTATTTGTATGAGTATAGACCTAAAAGTGTTTCTTTCGATGGGAACTCTCACTCAAAAGTTCTTTATTTTATCTATTATAATATGGATATGGATGTTATAGATTCCCTTGATGACTACAAAGATCAAACAAAGACTATTCCTGCTATTTGGAGTGTTCTTTGGGAAATGTATGGAGATTCTCATGTTCCTCCACTCCCAAAAGGTCTAGAACATCTAGTTGAAGCTCCTACTTCTCCTATTGAGATCACATCTATCATTTATCCTGATGATGTTTTCCTTCCTATCGCCATTGGCTCTTGTGATTCAGTGCAACAAAATTATCCTTTTCCTCTAGTTATTGTTCCATGGGATGACTACTTGACATACATTGCAGGTTTGTTTGTGGAGTTCTACATTGAGGATTTGGGAGACACCATTGATGACATTCATCTTCTCTTTTTTGAGGATGATCCTTCTTTGGTTGTTGTGAGGGAATACTTTGAACCTCATCTTCACTCTCCACTTGATCCTTTTTTTGAGATTGGCATAATTGTGGATCCTTTGATACAACATTTGGAGGAGGTCTCTTAAACTTAAGAGAAGACATTTGAGTATTTGGAGATTGGTTTTTATGACTCTCAAACTTTACTTGAGATGTCACATTGCATGGTTCAGGTTGATCATACTCATGTGTTGGAGATTCCTATTCAGTTTCCTAAGACATCATACATTTTGAGGGTTCTTCCTAGAGATTAGGGAGGATTCATTGGCACACCTATGAAATTGTTTCTTCCTAAGGGGAGGAATATTATTCAGTTTTCTTGGTGTAGTTTCTACATTGATCCAGGAGCATCTACCATTGGTGTGCATTCTACATTGAGGGGGGGCTTCCTTGCTTCTCTTCGTACTTCTTCATTTGAGGAGGCATCTTTTTCTTTGGAGTTTGATCAAAATTCTTACGTGGATTAGTTACCATTAGTTCCTTGTTTGTCACCTTCTACTGGGCTTGTTCTTGATTAGTTTGTCGTATCTTCATCAACCAAGGACATGAAGATACATGTACATACTTTAGAGACATCAAACTTCATTTGGATTCTTCTTCCTACTTCCTATCCAAAATGTGAAGCCTTCTTGCATCTATACTTGGTGTATCTTCTTCCTAAGGGGAGAAATGTTGTTTGTAGGCATTGTACTATGTTTTTCCTTCAAGCAATCACCATCCTTGGAGGAGATTAATCATTATGGGGGACATATCATGTTTCCTTGTTTCCTTCCTATGGGGGGATTCTTGATTGTATATGCATGATGTATGTCATAACGGGGGGGTCTTGATTACTCCATCCATCCATGCATCTTATTTTTCATCTCTCTTTTTGGGGGAGGGTTTTTACCATGAGGTTTTCCCTCTTTCTTTGCTTTATGAGAGATTGATTTGCATTGCTTTTTCATATTGTACATGGGTACCTACATGGCCTAGTAGCTGAGACCCATCATGCATTGTCATATAACATTGTGAGCTTAAGTGCATTCCTCTAAGTTGCACTTAAGGGGGGGGGTATAATTAAGTATTTACTAATTACACTTTACTTAAGTTTACTTAGGATAATGCATTTTCATATTAGTTGTCATTGAGACACCTAGGAGTTTGCATTTCATTTCAACACATGGTTAGGAGAAATTCTACTTAAGATGGCGATAGTTGTAATCTCATACCTCTTTGTGCGTGAGATCCACCTTTAGTACTCTTATCACATTATCATCCTCTCATTGTTGCACATGTTGCACATAATTTGATGTACAATGGTGGATGATCCACCTTTGGTGGACATGTGATTCCATCTAGTGTGGTTGATAGCTTATCATCTCCTTATCATGTAGTCTTATCGCATTGCCTATATATTAAAGCACTCCTACTTTGTATTTATCCATTATCATTTGATCATTATTGAGTTATTCATTTGATCATATTATCTTGTCTCTCTTATTTGTGCCATCTCTTGAGAGTCTAGATCTTGGCATTTTAATCTTTTCCTTAGGCAAATTCTTACACTTTCTAACATTATTTATTGTTTATCTTACAATAGATTTCTATCATGGTGTTTAACTAAGTGTAAAATATCCTTTCCCTCGACAATCCCATTTTGGATTTGAGGATGGACAATTTGGTGGTAAATCCTTAGTTAATAATTTCCTATGTATCAAAGACTATTAGAAAACAATGGAGTGATATTTTTTCACTTTTCTCAAGGAATGTTCTTAGTATTAACAACATAACAACTTAATTTGAGAGTTTATACATGAAATTCATGCCCAAGCTTCTTCTTGGCCATTTTCCATTTGGTACTTGGATATAATTTTAATTTTTTTTTACCTTATTCTTTTTGTATTGTAATATCATAGCGGTCTTCACTCCATGAGTTTTAATAAATTGGGGCCTTGGTCTAGTGGTTTGTATCAAGTTTGTTCAAGTATGCAGGCAATATGGTGTTGTTGGGTTCTATATATTTCTTTAGAGAAGTGTATTTCTATTGTAATCCCTCCTTGGATTAGTAATCTCTCTCTCTCTCTCTCTCTCTCTCCTTTTATTCTACAATGATATTCTTCAAGAGTTAATCTTTGGATTTTAGATTTGCAAGAACTTAGTTTAAGTTCATGTAGAAAGCTTTGTTCACCTTGTCAATCAATCCTACATACTTGAGAGGGATGGAATTACAACCTTTCTCAATACATATAATATGGATATGACTTATGGTGTGTATTGCAATGAAATATCCCTTAATATACTACTATGCATCTTGAATGATCATGATTCCTTGATCCTCCTTGATAGTGAGAATCTCTCCATGGATCGATAGCATCATAATGTAATATACATAAAAAATGGTGATTTTCACCTCCCTATTAAGATATAGAATGTTGAGGTGTATGTGTCCCACTAATCTATCAAGTCCATCAACATACCATAGTGGAACTACACCTCTATCATAACAAAATCTACCATAATCTAACTTGTCCTAGAAAAGTTCACTCTTCTATAGTGATATGCTCCATGTGTCTCCATAGAAGTTTAATTAGTATAGCTCCATTGTGATGCTTGTGCATGGTGAGAAGAGGCTAAACAAAATTTATTTCCCTTATATTGTACATGATCTCTATTTCTTTTTTTTTTACATTTTATTGAGATCTCAACTCTTCTATTGGATTCCGGTACCCAAAATGATGTCAATGCATCATCTAGATGCTAGTGTATTAGGTGGAAGAAAAAATGAAATAACACGTGTGTTCAATATGGATGCTAGCGTAATTGCTTGATGCCAACATGTGTTGTTGGTCCCAAAAGATAATAAAAATTGTTGAATATTTTTAAATCTTTACATCCCTCCTTTGGTATCTCACACTCCTAAACTACTATTAAAACTTGATGATCTTGGGCACATGCAAGTCAATTCCATGAGACATTTTTAGTATGAATTGTATGTGGGTTTTGCAAGATATCCTCCATGAATAGTTAAAAGTTCAAATTTAAGTATATATTCAATGTTTTTCTCTATTTTCAAGCAATTTTGATAATTGGTGAGTTAAGATTGCTACTTTACCCTCATCCTAGGTGGAAAACACATGAGGGGGCATATATTCAACCCTCTTTATCAAAATTTCCCCTAAATCAAATTATTGTAACATTCCTCTTTGATATTTTCTTCTAATTTTTAGAAAATTAAAATATTTTTAAATTATTGTAGGAAATACTTTATTTTTATATAGTCATAAAATTTTGTAGGACTTCATTGAATTCAAATGCTAGGGGCATTGTCAAATCTGACTAGTCAATTTTTGTAGCCTCTAAGCTTAGAAGTGGACAAGGATTAATAAGATGGTGAAGCCACTTTATTACACATGAAATTTGCATGTAGGCTTTCACCGTAGTATTCCCAAGGTGCCACCAAAGGCCATTTTCACTAGAGGATGATTTTTTATGGTTATTTTAAAAATATTTTTGGATATCAAACACAATGCCTATTTTATAGGTTTCCATCATGTTTTAATTTTTAATTTTTTTTTTGTGTTTTATGTAATGCCCCACTAGGGAACCCGTGAGGGCAACACTAGCAATTCTAATAAATTATATAATTTTTTTTTAAACATTAACTAAGACAAGTTTCGTAACATGATTATAAAATATACATTAGTCCTCTTACAAAACATGAATGTAGAATTAAGATTACATTGACATGTTTTCTCATGAACTTATAAAATGCAAATATAAATTTCACCATGTAATTATAAGTCCTCATTAGATCCCCTAATGACACTACTTTAGCAACATATCTAAAACACAATTAATCATCTAGGTATAGTAATAAAATACATCATAAGAAAGATAACATAATGTTCATTAGATTTAGGTTTATTTTATAACACTAAACATGAATATTCCTAAGTTCTTTCTTTCACCATAATATTATCATTAACATGTAGTATGGTCAGCTAATCCACTAACTTAATTCATCATTAATGATATCTTATCATGTTAGAAAATTAATCTTTCCTTGTATATGTTGTTGCATTCAAACAAAAATGTCTCCATTCATTTAATCCCACACGTTTATAGAATTGAATTTATGTTGAAGTGTTATTCGTTTGTTTCAAAGTTGACAATAACCGTTGTTCTTAGTCCTTTCTAACATTTTTTTCGGCATTAAATTTAGGCGGTGGCTATCCTCCCAAAGGAATGCACCACTACTAAGAATTTTTTTTTTCCCAAATCCGCAAATATGCTGTGTTTTTTTTTCAAAATTTTCTGGTTGTTTTCGATCTAGAATGAGCAGATTAACAAGAACAGATCCTAAATTTTTTTTAAAATTTCACTGTGTTTTCAATTTTTCAAAAATGGTACAATGGTGCATTCCTTTGGGAGGATAGCCGCGTCCTTAAATTTATACTCCCTTGTCTACAATTTCCTTGTGCATTTTAAGTATAATCATAACGCCTCATTGTCACGAATTATTCTACCAACTATCTATCTGAGTTTGCAATTAAAATAGACTAATTAGTTTAGTTTCCTATGAACCATTCATATATGTTTTGAACAACTTTTAATAACTTTGACTTTTTTAAAAATAGTTTAATAAATTTTTTAAATAGTTTATATAAAGAGATTTAAAAAAAAAAAAAAAAAACTGTTCCTAATTTTTTAAAATAGTTTTCATAAGTTTTTTTAAATAACATTAATTTATATAATAAAACTTTGTCATTTTTTTATATAGATTAAATTCATTTGTAATTCAAGTTCTAACAAAACTTTAATTTAAAAATAAATAAATTATGTAATCTACTCAAAACCCTATTAACATTGTGTTAAACTTGATTGTAGCATTATTTTTCATTTATTATTCACTATTTTTAATTTATTTTTTATTTAATCATAACGTTTATTATCATTCTTTATATGTTAATTGTGCAAATATGTCTACTCTAATCCCTGAGATTGAGTTAAATATACTAATTGTCATGCTTGGAAAACTCATATTTCAATCATTTTTCGGTTTAAACATATGTTAGATGTAGCTACTAGTGCTACTTTTGTTCCTCCTGCCACTACTACCCAAGCGAAAAAAGATGCTTGGAATGCCAAAAATGAGGAAGAACTTGGCCTGATTGGAATTTCCTTAAGTCCAAAATTATATGTTTTGATTTCTAATTGCACTACAAAACATGCAACATGTGATATCTTGAAAAACACCTTTGATAGCCCTAACGAATCACAAAAGATTCAACTCCAAGATCAATTGGAGGATCTCTGGTATACATATTTCAAAACTATGGATATTTTTTGTTAAATTTTGATTCCATTAAAAGTTAGTTAAATAGTTTAGGAGTTACTATTGATGATATTCGTTTAATCCATATTATTTTAAAGAAATGTCTTCCTAGGCAATTTCAACAGTTTATTACTAATGCTCATTCTCAACTTGCTATTCCTACTTTAGGTACTCAATTAACTTATATTATTTTTCAAAATTTATTGCATCAAGAGGAAGAAAAGTTGATTCAATTTGGATCTCTTAAATCTAATGAGCATGCTTTTATGTCTAAAAATCAAAATCATAACTTTAGATCAAATAATCATAATAATAATAATAATAATCATAGCAATAAAAAACTCATTCTAGGTCTCATTATAACAACAATAATAATCACAATAATAGCAATAACAAATCTCATTCTAGGTCTCATTATGTATTGGTGCCGATAGGGAGTTCTCTTGCCGATATGCCGCTCAGTTTCCAAATATGATGTATGGATTGCTAATTAGGCTACTATTTTATTTTGTGGGGGTTGATTATGTATTGGTGTTGATAGGGGAGTCATCTTGCTGATATGTTGCTTAGTTTCCAGACATGATGTGTGGATTTCTAATTAGGCTACTATTGTGTTTGGTAGGGGTAAGCATTGAGGTGGTTCTAGAATTTAATTTCTACATTGTTTCTCGCACATATGGGATGAAGCTTTGCAAAATATGCATTCTTGTAAGCCCACTATACAAGGGCATTTTCCCTCATTTTGATCCTTTTGATCCTTTTGATCCCCTTTGTATTTGGAAATGAATGGAGGTTTTCTTACGGGTTCTTTCCTCCAAGAGCCTTTGAACCAACTATTTATTAAAAAAATATTAGTAGATTGCCACTTTCACCAAAAAAATAAATAATCACAATAATAATCATCAAAAGAATAATCCTAATAAAAAACCCCATTTCACCTATTGTGGGAAAGTTGGTCATTTGACCAACAATTGTAAAATAAAAATTATAAGAAGCCTATGAATCAAAATAATCAAAAGTCTCATTATAAGAAGAATAATGGTAATAAATCCCGTCATGCATTTACCGTTAGTTATAATGTTTCTAACCCTTTAGAGTGGATTATTGATAGTGGTGCATCTCAACATGTTACATCCCATAGAGAAGTTTTTGATTCTTTGCAACCTGATACTTCAAACATAGCAATTCAATTAGCTAATAATAATAGTTGAAGGTTTTGGTAATGTTTATGTTCCTAATGGAAAATTGCATGATGTTCTTTATGTTCATGAATTGAAAACCAATCTTCTTTCAGATGATAAGTAATGTCAAGATTATATAAGGTTGAATTTCATAAGGATATGTGCTATGTTATTGATCCTAAAACTAGTCAAATTGTTGCTAATGCCAAAATGGATCATGATAATTTATTTAAATTTTATGATTTTTCCACTTCAAGATACTCATTGTATGCTAATGTTGACTTTAATATATGGCATGAAAGGCTTGGCCATTTAAATTTTGATTATATCTCTTTTATGCAAAAATAAAATATGGTTGATGGATTGCCTAATTGTAGACACGAAAAATTGGCAAAAGGCTTAAATCAATAAAAAGGTGCAATCAAATCATCAAATAGCATGAAAAATCAATAAATGGAACAAAGGCAATTCAAATCAAAGGAAAATTCAGTTAAATGATTAAATAAAGCTTGAAAAGGAGAAAAACACTACGAAATTGATTAAATTCAATTAATGACATAGTTGTTGAAAGCAAAAATTAAAATGAACATCTTACCCTTCATGGCTAAATTTAATTACTTTAATTAATTAATAAATACTAATTTCCCTCAACAAAGCAAAAAGGAGACAAAATGGACACAAATCACTCACTTTTGTTGAAATGGTCCAGCCTTTTGACACCATTTAAATGATTGTCCCCTCCTTGTCCCCCCATTTATGGACAAAGCAAAGCCAATTGACCTTACCCAAGCATAACCATGGTTATCTCACTCTACCCCGTACCCTTGGGAAAATCTTATATATTGAAGGCATTTAGAAGCATAAATCATCCACTCCATATCTTTGAATTGCAGCAAAGCTCTGACAATTTGCATCCACATCACTCACTAATCATTTTTCATTGCTAATTAGCTTAAATTGCATTGATCATAGTAGATTGTTCATCAAATAGAGCTAGAATTTGATAGAATAGATCTAAATTTGCATATCATATAGCTTAATTCTCATCTTTAGAGTGTCACTAGTGAGGATCATAGCTGAGAGCCTCATTTACCACTTTATTTTAGAGATCCATGAGATATTTAGATTAATTGTGCATTATTTAGATTAGTTTTCTTTGAATAGTGTAATTGTCTTTTAAATCTTGTTATTTCATGAAGGTGTAAATCACTCACACACACTAATATTGTTCCTTCTAAAATTATATGCAATGGTTGCATGAGTGGTAAGATGCATAGAGAACCCTTTCCACATGGTCAATCTTGGAGGGCACATCATAAGTTGCACCTCATCCATAGTGACCTTTTGGGTCCCATAAAGAATAACTCCATCCAAGGTTCAAGGTATGCACTCACCTTTGTTGATGATTTTTTAGGAAGAACTTGGATCTATTTATTGCATAGTAAAGATCAAGTTCTTGATATATTTGATGAATTTCATATGTTTGTTGAAAGAAAATATGGTTTTAAAATTAAAATCCTTAGAATTGACAATGGGAAAGAATATTTTAATAATGATTTTCATTCATACTTGAAAACTTTTGGTATAAAACATGAGCTTACCATTCCTTATACACCACAACAAAATGGTGTGGCAGAACAAAATCATGGAACTATTATTGAAATGGATAGATGTATGTTGCATGCTAAAAATAAGGATTATAAGTTCTGGGCTGAAGCCATGGCTTGTGCTAATTATCTTATTAATAAGAATCCTCCTAAAGCTTTAAAATATAAAACTCCTAAAGAAGATTAGTCTGGTAGGTAGCTCAATTTGGAAATTTTAAGAATTTGTAGTTCAATTGCTTATGTTCACAAACCTAAACAAAAGTGGAAAAAGTTAGATCATAAATCTTCCCCTTATATATTTTTTGGGTATGATGAACAAACTAAAGGATATAGAGTTTATAATCCTCTTACTAAAAAATTTCAAGTTGCAAGAGATGTTTGTATTGCAGAAAATGGATTCCATGGTTGCTTCAATGTTCAAGATGTTGAATTTGGTGGAAGAAAAAATGTGGTTATGAGGACCAACCTCCTTTTGTAAACCCTACTCCTAATACATCTATTTTGATTCCTTCTAGTGATAATGATGATGATAATAATCTCTCTTCTCCTCATAGTGATGATTTAGTTACTTCTAAGAGAAATCCTGAATGGTTTAAAGATTTACTTTATGAAAGTGATGATTACATAGCTAGAATGGGTGTACTTAAACCTAGCAGAATTAATTATTGCAATTATGCTTTGATGTCTTCTCTTATGACTTCTAATTATCCTCATGTTGATCCCTAAGTTTTGTTGTCTATTAGTGTCTAGCACTTAGTCATTTTCAAGGCAATGCTAGTCAGTCATAAGTACGACCAAACCATCTTGTAAAGGCCGAGTTATGTTTAAACTTGTATAGTTACCGAGCAGTGGTTACTACTGAGAAAGTCAGAAGTCATCGAGAATTTTATGCTGAGTTGTATAGAAGAGTCAGTGTCAAGCACTAGTATATGAAGAATAGTAAATGCTAAGCATCAGAGACTTCATATGCCGAGAAAGCCAATTTTGTCATATGTGTTTGTTATGGCACAAACACCAAGGTAAATCATTTTGGTCGACTTCTATGCAAGATTTAATGTTTGTTGAGGGAATCAAGGAGTTGATTATGCCTTGTATTTCTAATCATTAATCCCTATGTAAGCCATGTAACCTATCATAAAAAGGGAATGCTTAAGCGGCATAAGTAATGAATCTAGATCATTGATCTTGATCTAGGAGGTTGATAAGATGTCTATATAAGATGAGATATAAACCCTAAAATGATGTACATGTATGTATGTATGTATGTATGCAAGGAAGGAGATCTCATGTACACATAACAAAGAAGTGTTTTGATTATCAGATGCAGAGATCAAACAGAGTGATCGAGCAAAGCAGTAAAGGACAAAACAAAGATACACTTGATTTTGAGATCAGATAAGTAGTGGAAAGAGGAGATTTGTTATCAACATTTTCAATGCAAATTGAAGGATCAGGTACTGATATATTTTAGCAGGTAAATCATGTTAAATCTCTTAATATATTAGTCCTAACAAGCTTTCATAAATCTCTTAACTGAGTGCTAACTTAGCTTTAAGTTTCCAATGCTTTAATCAAGGTAGATTGTATAAGTCTATAATCTCTTAATAGGGCAGACCCCTCATAGGGTAGATCATCTGAAGTGATCAAACATTGTAGCCCTAGTACAAAAACTTTATACTAAAGTAGTGAATATTTGTGGGTGTCATTCCCACCCCAAATTTACCTTTCAAGGGTTTCTGGGTAACCAAAATTTATGTGTTACGTGTTTCATTTGATGGATGAAGTTAGAATGTTAGATCTATTTCAGTATTGAAATTCAAGTTTATGATATGCATGTGGAATTAGTTCAAAGAAGTGAATTATTGAAGATATTTGATTCAACTCCCCTCTTAGTATCTCACTTTACCATATTAGATTTCTAACAACTGGTATCAGAGCTTTGGTCTCTTAAAATGAGTCTAATCACTTGAGAGGTAAGGTCTTGGAGATGGAGGTTTATAAGTTGGAAATGATCATAGAGAATTAGAAGATTATCATTTAGCTTGTATTACACCAGCTTGAAGTAGCCAGAGGAGAATTGAAGAAATCCTTAAGCATAAGGAAAGAATTGGCAATCCAACTGAATGATACACAATATCAAGAAGAGGATACTAAAGGTCTATTTGACAATGGAAAATCCACTGAAAGTGATGCAACTATAGAAGATCTGTTAGAAAGAAATAACATACTAAATGAAGATGTCAAAAGTTTGAAGAGAGAATAGGAAATTCAATCAATAAGACTATGTGAAGTAATTGAACAAAAAAAGAAAGCCGAAGAAGACAAGACAATGGCAGAAGAAGGAAAAAGTCAAATGTATATAAGACTTGATGAAATGACATGTTATATGTAGAGGATGAAAAAAAATCAATTGGACATGGTAAATCAACTATTACTTTCCAATCAAGAGTTGAGTAGAAAAGATATGGAAATCACAAATATGAGATCAGAAAATAGTCAACTGAAGAATGAGTTGAGATCTGAAAAGGAACTCAATGAAAGGATGAACAAGCCAAATGAAGCTATGAAATATTTTGAATAACTGTTGAGGTCACCAAGAAGATCCAATGATACTTTTGGACTTGGACATGATGAGCACCTATCATCCACTGAAGAAGGTGAATCATCAAAGAATGGAGAACAAAGGAATGCAAAGTCAAAGAGAAACAAACCTACATTCCATCATTGTGGAAAGCTAGGACACACAAAAAACATCTACAAAAGAAAGAATGATAAGTCCAATCCTAAACCAAAATTCAATGGAAATTATTTTAAATGTAAGAATCATGGACATCATCCACATGAATGCAGGTCAAAGTTCAGTAATCCACCTACCACACCTAGATTTCAAGGACATTATTTTAAATGTCAAAAATATGGTCATAGAGCACAAGAATGTAGATCCAATGCTAAGTGGACATCCAATAAGAAGAACAAAGCACCTAGGAAAGGTAACATATTCAATTAGGATTACAATACATGGTATAGTTGTCATTATTGTGGAGAATATAGTCATATTGGAGAAAAATGTGTGAGGAAACTTTTTAGAGGTAAATCCAAGAGTTGGATGAGTGGAAGTTTGGTTTGTTACAAATGCCACAAGATTGGTCACATAAAAAGAGACTGTAGAGAACAAGCACCAAGCAATGAACAATTTAGAAATGAAGAAATTGTTGAACATATAAGGAATCAAATGAACAAGACATGGAGAAAGAAAGATGAAGAAAAAAGTAGTGGATCTAGTGAACACGAGGTCACCCAATCAAATGGATCAAGTGACCAAACTACTTCTAGCTAAGCAAAGAAGGTATGTAAGGAACTAAATTTTCTAGTTTCATACTTTACACTAGTTCCTGACATTTGATATGTTAAAGTCCATATCTACATGAATTAAGATGCATTAGGATAGATTTGAGAAAAGAGTTATATTGCATAATTGATGCCGAGCATCAGTATTTAAGTCTATAGTGACTTAGTCTCTCAGTGTGTGTTGAGCTCCTATAATAGCCGAGATGTCATATGCACTGAGCTAAACTAAATGGTAGTATTGACCGAGTCATGGTTTCAACTAAGTATGAGTACATGGTAACCAAGTTTTCATGTGGAGAAAGAGACAACTATATTCACCTACAAAGTATATAGATCATTTAATGAAGCCTTAAAAGTTACTGTTTGAGTCTTTAAAGTAAAAAATTACCATTCATTATCATTTCACCCAGCGGTTTGAGAATTTTCTGAGTGATTTCTAAGCGATTGAGAAGAGCTATCTATGCTAAGTTAAGTTTGTGAAGATCTTTACAATGTGTCCTCAACAAACATCGTGAAGGAATGATTGAAATAAGGTATTATCGAGCCACTTGAACTTATAATTTGAACCCTAAATTTGGAAATATGGCATCTACCTCTTCTGCAACAGTTAGGAAACAAGGGAAAGAAGTTTTGAATGTCCAACTTGTAAGGAGTGATGCATGTAAGCCGTTGAAATTCCAAGCCGTTCTAGAAAGCGCAATGAATGGAGATCTCATAGGAGTCCTGTCATTGATTCCACCAAACATTTTGATGATACATGATGTGCATGCATGTTACATGTGAAAAATTGGAGAGATTGGTGATTATGAGATGAGGGAGGCTTACAATAAGTTATGTATCAATGGAGTGTTGAAGACAACACATCAACATGTTGCTAAGAAAGGGTTAGTGCAAGCCCTAGATTTTCTGCATAATTTCAAATTTGAATGGATTAAGATCATCTTGAGTAGAGTTTATGACATGAAAATATGGTTGGAGAATGGTCCGGTCAAGATCACCAAGGAAATGATTCACCAAGTCACCAGTTATCCTAGTCTTACCAAGAAGAAAACAATGAGATGGAAAAGTAAAGAATTAATTCAAACAAACACACATGTAGTATGAAATAAAAGAGGAATGACAATCTCCACGATCATAGATTTGAAGATAGATTTTGTAGTGAGAGTGATTGCTCAAAAATGTTATCAGTAAAGAAGGTTAGATAGTGCTCCCTACATCACAGTTGATCAAGCATGGAAGATGGTAAAGAAAGATCATAGTTATGATCTTGTCGAGCTATAGTTGATCCAGCTTGCTGAGAACCTAACATCAATCAGGAAGGCTAATAATTTAATGTGTAAGTTTGGTTCCTTTATTGTTTGTTTATTCCTCTATGTGCAAAATAGTTTTCCTACCATAGGAGATGTTGTATGGAGTAAGGACCAACCAATAACCCAACAAATTAATGAGTTTATTCATTAGTTAGGAGATGATTTTGATAGCATTATGGATAGCTACTTTGTTGAATTCAAGAAAAAGATGAGGAAAATAAGTAGAATTCTTGTATCCCTACTAGATAAGCACTAAAATGACATATTATTTCTAGTAGATACCGACCATACTTATGTTCAGGCTGTTATGCCTAGGGTAGCATGGATAAGGCCATTAACTTATGAGGTGAATGTAGATGAGACACCAGCAACAATAATTTCTTTACTAGAAGAGGAGATTGATAGGAAAGCTAAATATTTTGGAAACTATGAAGAAGAAAAGTCCAAAATACCTATGGGCTTAAAGTTTGTAACCCTTGAGAGAAAAAGAAAGAGAATAGTCAAGAACCTAGAAAAGATGCTAGGAGAAGGTGAAGAAGAAAATGAACTTCTTGAAATAACACAAGGTCTGGTAGAAGATAAATCTAGTGAATCTGAAGGAAGTGATGAGGAGGAAACTGAAATTCAAAGGAAGGGCAAGGAGGTATCGGTCGCCGATCCTAGTAAAAAGAAGTTGCAGAAACAAAAGTCCACTCCTACAACACTTAGACCAAGGACCAGGGTAGCTTCAACTTCCATAGCTACCGAGCCCCAAAGAAAGACACCATCAAATAAAATAGAAGGGGAAGGGGAAGGGTCAGGTAACATAAAACAAGTACAAACTAAAGTTGTGCCGAGTCATCCCAAGAAGAAACCGTGAAGAAAATTAGTATTGGGGAAGGATGATGATGATGAATAAATGAATGACATAGATTATAATACCAAATTGAGACTGGAATCATATAGGAATCCAACTAGTGTGGATGAGATATGCCAAAACATCAAGAGCACAATAGGTCTAGCAAGTTTTAAGTTCATAAAATTTGAGAAACTAAGCAGAGATGACAAAGATAAAATTGAAGAGGCAATGTTAGAAATGCTATGGACATTTAAGATGGCACCTCTAGAGATTGGGAATCTCATCCCTGAAGAACTTTATAGCAAAATTGATCAGAAATGGTAGTATGCCATTATGATTGAAAAACAAATAAGAGAAGGTACTTTAACTTAGATTATGCCTGAGTTAACACCCAAGCAAATAGCAAAATTTATGGAGGAGCATAGAAATAGATTCATACCCAAGCTAAGAGCTTATTATATTTTGAAGCATAAAGTTTATGAAGTTGTTGAACAAAGAAAAAGGATGTGGAAGATCATTTTTGGGTTATTAATTGATAAGAATCCACAACAAGGTGAAGGTACATCTAGCCAGGTAGAACTGGATAATAAAGAAGACATAAATGAGCCTCAGAATCTCAAGGAAGAAGAAGGATAGAAGGTAGAAGAGAGTGCATCATAGGATGTGATCACTATTGAGGATATCCCTGAGGATACACAAGTTAACACCATTGTACCAATTGGGGAAGAAATAAAGAACCAAATTCTTAAGGGGGCAGTCTCAGATCCCTTTCTATAGAGTACCAACCTTGTTCAGATTTAGGTACATGACTATCCAAGAATAGAGGGTACTTCAAATGTTGACACTGAACCTTCAAGATCTCACATGGTCATAGTTGAACCACAAGTCTCACAAAGTACCAGTGTCAAGAAATAGGACAAGCTAACAATAACAACAAATAGTGCACCTGCCGAGGAAGGTAATAAAGGACAAGAAGAGGAGAACTTAAAAGATCAAGTAGATAAATTTGCAACAGTGGTCATAGGACCTCATATAGAGGAAGAGAAGAAGACTAAGGAGCATCCAGAGCCCAAGGAGAAAGAGGCTATTCAAGCCTTAGTACAGATGCCGAGTGGAAATACCCCAAAGAAGAAAGTACATAAGAAAAAGGAGAAGTCTCCTGCCACTCAGGTAACACTTGATGAAGTTATAGTGATTCTGAAGTGGGACACTAATAACTTGACATATGAGAAGATGAAAATTTAACCACATATTTTGGGCACCAATGGTGGGGCCGAAATCAGGTTTTGGTACCATTTCTTGCAGGTTCTTTTTATTCATTTTCTAAAACTACGAAAATATCACACCTAACAGTCCATATTATCATACGAAACCCTTTTTTATCACATGCAATGATGAGTTTTATCATACAATAATATGGAATAAGGTGATTCATCGCATGCAGTTTTGAGTTTCATTGTATGACACAAAAACTCTAGCTTTCATTGCATGGCTCTTTAAGTTTATTATACGATAATATGGTACTCACTGTGTTTTATCACATAAAAAATAGAAAGTATTTTTGATGGTCTAGCTTCTTGGATTTTTGTGCTTGATTTGTCTTTGTCTTGGCCTTAAGGTTCTATTTTGTAGGAAATAATAGGTTTTTGTAAGGTATTTGAGAAGAAATTCGCTTATCAAAGTCATCTACAATGCCTTGTTTTGATACTACTAATGCTTTGTGGTTGTAGGATGCTAGCCAAAGACATATCTTGAGACTACTGAAGCTATTTAGGATATTCTACCAAAATAAAAGCATACAAGTGTCTAAATAAGACAACCAAAAAGTTGATAGAAAGTGAAAATGTGATTATTGATGAATTCTCAGAGCAGAATGATGGTTCCAACAAGAATGAATCAAGAGATGATGAGGGGATTGTATATGTTCAACTGACGAAGAAAGAAGTTGAAAATCAAAACAATGTGGATGAACCAATTCAATCAGTAGAAGAGGCTCCTAGACTTGAATTGGTGATACTAAGGTATGTAAAGTTGAATCATTTTGATGATTAGATTATTGGTGACAAGAATACTGGTGTTCAAACTAGAAGAAAGATTAGAGAAATTACCTATTTGATCTATGAACATGAACCTAAATCTATTTGAGAGTTATTGAAGAATGAAGAATGGGTTAAGGCCATGGAAGAAGAATTAGATCAAATAAAGAAGAAGGATACTTGGGTACTAGTTCCTAGACTTGTTGATAAGAATGTGATAGGGACTAAGTGGGTTTTAAAAAATAAACTCAATGAAATTGGTGAAGTATTCAGAAATAAAGAAAGAATTGTGGTTAAGGGGTATGCACAAGAAGAAGGCTTGGACTATGGAGAGACTTTTGCACCAATGGCTAGAATTAAAGGAGTGGGGATTTTGCTGGCATATGTTTCTTATAAAGGTTTTAAAGTTTTTCAAATGGATGCCAAGTCTGCATTCTTGAATGGAATTCTAGAAGAGGAAGTTTACATAGAACAACCTGATGGTTTTGTACTATCAGAAGATGAGGACATGGTGTGCAAATTGTAAAAGGAACTTCATGGATTGAAGTAGGCACCAAGGGCATGGTATGAGAGACTTCACTTATATTTGATCAAGATTGGTTTCATCAAGACAAGTGAGGATATAAATGTATACTTGAAGATTGCGAAGGATGACCGATTGGTGATTGTTGAAGTCTTTGTGGATGACATTATTTTTAGTGGAAATGATGAGATGATAATTACATTTACAGATGAAATGAGTACAAAATTTGAGATGTTGATGTTTGGTGAGATAAAAGTCTTTGATGGATTGTAGGTATCTCATCTTAGTGATGAAATCTACATCAGCCGGACAAAGTATGTGATGGAAGTTTGAAGACTTTTGGGTTAGAAGATTCTAAACTGGTTGGAACTACAATGGTGACCAATTGCAAGATATCTGAGGAAAATGATTCTAAATAGGTGAGTGAAAATTTATACAGATCTATGATTGGTAAGTCGCAGTATGTTATCCATAGTAGGCCTAATATAGCACATGAAGTTGGGATAGTTGCAATATTTTGAGCTAATCCTAAGGAATCTCGTATGGTGGTTATGAAGAGAATCTTTAGATATTTAAAAGGGAATGAAGACTGTGGTCTTTGGTATGATCGCAAAGGAGATTTTACTTTGAGTGTGTTCATTGATGTGACTGGGCAGGTAATGTGGATGATAGGAAGAGAACAAGCGGGGAAGCTTTCTTTCTTGGAGAGAGACTTGTGTCATGGACAAATAAAAACTAGAACTGTATTTCTCAGTCTACTGTAGAGGGAACATATGTTGCTGCTGCTATTAATTGCACTCAAGTTGCTTGGATGAAGCAATTATTGGAAGGTAGTAAGGAAAAGGTAATTGAACTAATGGTTATCTATTGTGTAAACACTAGTGATATAAACATATCCAATAACCCTATGATGAACTCTAAGAACAAGCATATTGTAATTCAGTACTATTTTATTGGAGAGAAGGTTCAAGAGAAAGAGGTATAGTTGGAGTATGTGCCAACTAAGGAGTAGGTTGTATTTTTTTTACTAAACCACTACCAAAGAATATGTTTGAGTATCTTAAAGGAAAGTTGGGGGTCATTCACCTACTTGAGAAGAATTAAAGTGATGTTGTTGCATCAATCCAATGTTTTGTATTGAAAATATTTGTTGGATTGATGTAATAAGGTGCTACTCCCTAGGGGGAGCATTTAGTGGTAAAAGTGATCTACGATATGACATATTTGGCAATGTTTTCAAAGGGGGAAAGATGTACTGAGATGTGGTGAGAAAATGAAAAAAAAGATAGATGAGACATATGAGAAAGAGAGAAAGGGGGACATAAAGTTATTACAATCTATTCATAGATGAAGATTCAATACAAGAACACAAGCATAGCATGTTATCTGATTGAGAATATGTTTTGATTGTTGTGTTGCCATCAATGCCAAAGGGGGATATTGTTGGAATAATTGATGAAATGATGGTAAGTGATATGATGGTACATAGTTGGTGTTGAGATGATCAGTTATTGTGTTGTTATTAATGTCAAGTATTGACCTATTGTTCTTAGTATGTTGCCAAGTATGTGAGAAAGATGAATAGTGTGTTGTAAGTGGTTCCAGTGGTCTCGATTCTTAAGGAAGACTTGGGAATGTCTTTAGATGATACCTGTATGATCACAACTATTGAATGTATGATTTTTGTTACAAGTTATGTTTGATTGAAGTATGATAGGGACACTACTAGAATAATTTGTGACTAATAATGAGTGATTTGATTGGTTCATCAAATCTATGATGAGTTGGGTGGCATGATCTTATAATTGTGTTGTTGATACTATTTTGAGCTTATGGTTATGACTGCAACTATTTTGGTTGACCAGTACTTGAATGTTTTGTGGTTACAAAAGTTGTTTCAGTGAAAGATGATTGTGTTCTTGAAGCTACTGATGCTAGATCTTCTATTGGTGACTGATAGTCGAGTTGTGATTAATCATGTGCGTTCCAGATATCATGCTGACATGTATCAATTCATTTGTGATGATGTGTTAGTGTTATATTGATCTAGGTACATGATTTATCAAGATGAAGGCTGAGTTGGCCAAGACATGTTTAACTATTATTGATTAAATAAATTGTAAGGGTCTATCATTTGGCTGACCTATTTGGTATAGATGGTTGTTATATTGGGATGTGTGTTTTGGTGATATCTTTGGGTGTGAAGATTGAAAAAGTGATTTCAAATGTGTTGGATGAATTTTTAGAGCTTGAGCAATGATATTTATATCATGAAATCAAAGATTTGTGTATGGAGATCGTGATTGTGATGGTGCAGTCAAGCCATGGTATTCAAAATTTTTCTGAGGAGAGAATGAATGTGTTATAGAGGATTTGATCAAGAAAAGGAGTTTCTATTTCCATATCACAATACCCTAATAGGTTTCTTATTTGTAAATCCCTTAATCAAGTAGATTCTAACAGATCTTATTTGTAAATATCTTAATAGAGTGGATCATTAACTTGAGTTTGAAATCTCCTAACATAGTTACTCCTAGCAAGGTAAAGCTCCTAATAGGGCTAGAGGCAAATCCCATAACTGGGTGAAACCTAACAGTGTCTTTATAAACTCCTAATAGAATTACGCTCCTAGCATGGCATATTTTAGAAGTGTACACAATTTGTGAGTATCATCTCACACGTGGTTTCATCCATTTGGGTTTTTACAAGAAAAATCATTATGTTATGTGTTGCATGCATTGTGGTAGTTGTATTTATTTGCTTAAGTTTCATTTACTTATCAATTGGTAAACTTGTTAATGTTGCTTTTGAGTTAAAGTAGTGCAAATTTACAGATATCTTAGATGACTGATTCACCCCCCCTCTTAGTAATCTTGGACCCTTATGACTAACATTAAGGTCCTCCTAGATGTCCTTTAAGTCCCCCAAGATGATATCTACTCCTTTATTTTCAAGGGAACCAAGGATTTATTTCTACAAATACATTGCCAAAGAAACCCAAAATGATAGCCATACTTAGGTCTTCTAAAAGCCTTGAAAAGTTTTTGAAATCCATGAAAATGTAAAATATTTAGTTTTACATTAAGTGTTTGTGGTATCAAATGAGAATCATCATAGTTATTTATTCTCCAATATATGTTTTTTCAAATGAAAATCTGAAAGAAACACTTTATCAAGTGTTAACACAATGCTTAGGGAAGAAACCCTAGAAACATAGTTAAAAAATATGATGTTAATATATCAACAACATTAAAAATTATTATATTTAAATTAAAAAAAAAAATAATGATCCATGTACTAGTTCAAACCTCAAATCAAGAGAGACAATCTTCAATCCATAAATTACACTTGATCACCATTTGTGAATTTTCACTATGTCCGTGACTGCAAATTGAAGCTTAAATATCTTATTTCCTCACTAAAATCATGCCTAATAAACCCCTAAATCTTGAAAAATTAACCATGCATTCCATTCCATTGATACGAAATGTGAACTAAGGATGTATCATGAGAAAAGGACAAGCAAATAACACTCTTTCAAAATTGTATATTAGAAAAGAAATAGTTTTGAAACTAAAAAACTATTAAATCTCATTGTTTCCAATTTTCATTAGGCTCCCATCCATACATTAAATATGAGAATTTAATTAATTTAAACACAACTTTAATTCATTCATTTATACACCTCATCCTCACAACAAAAACAAATCAACCATAAAGGTCTTAGACGGTTAAAGGAGGGTTTATGCTTTATAAGTTGGATGCCAATTTTAATTTGAATGGTAATGAAATAAAATTTGAATAAGTTTATATCTTGTTTATGACTATTTAATTTTCAATCAAGAAATTTATGAGTGATTTAGGACCATGGGAGGATTTTTACACCAACGTTTAGAAGATTCAAACATTTCAAAAAAGGGTGAGACCCAATTTAGCCATTAATAATGCCTTTGCATGGAATATATATCTCATATCAAGACAAGTGTAATCATTAAAGTGCTTAGAAAAGTAGGTATTGACACCCACGAAGGTAGCCAATGATAAAATGTGAGAAAAATATAATATATTTAGGCATTATCATGTGAAGCAAGGGGCTTAAATTGATAAATTCCTCACTATACAAAAACAACATGCATTAGAGAGCAACTAGACCATGAAGATCCTCAATGTAAACCAAGAAATACAATAGATCAATATTGTATCTATTTAAATAAGACTCCTCTAGAAAACCATGCCAAGACCATCTATGAACAAGCAACACTAGATTGACTCAATGATATTAAATGAATGCATCAAAGCACTAAAACCAACTTAGACCTAAGGACCTTGAAGATAATAATTAGAAGTGATATAATAAAATCAAGATTAGGCCCTCATTTTGCTAATGAAAACTATGAGACATGTGTGAAAGGGCACAACATGAACTAAGCGCAAGAAAAGATCCCTTCACCTTGTGTCTTGAATTACTAGGGGCCCAAGGATTTTCTAGACATGACATGGCTAGATTGGGGTATAAATTTCATTCTCTCCCTTTGATATACCATATCAATAAACATGGTTGAGGTCATCCCCTTGGTGATGAAATTCAAATTGGGCCATCTCAAAATAAAATAATAAGAAGTGGTATTTTTTATTCTCAAAATCACATAAACATGTAAGAGGAGCACACACACCCTTTATGATTAAAAGACATTTTGTTTTGCCAAAATTTAAATATGGAGTTATTTTAGTCTATCATTGCGATTGTTTGAAACACATAAAAAGATAAGATACACAAAAAAAACAAAAAATGCAATAAAGTTGTCTTCTAAACAACTATCTTACAACACAAATACATTAGAAGTTTTAAAAATTTACGCTTTGACATATGAAAATTTATTTTATATATTTAAAACTTTAACAATAAAAAATAAATTAATGATTAACTAAAATATGTACAATAAAAATTTAAATAGAAAAACTAACTACCCAATTAGATTGCTCAAAACTTTGGATATATTTTAAAATAAAATTCATGATAAAATGATAAAGTATGCAATAGTCTTTTCTTGTTTGAAGTTTTGTTTGAAAATGCCGTCTTTGAATGATTATACCTTATTTTTAAGGTTTGATGTGAAAATTTCATCTTCACCATTAGTTTGTCTTGAAATTAGCTATTTGACACGCAAGAAGTTGAAAAATGGATAATTAAATGAAAAGTTCTAAACACATTTCCACAAGTAGGGTTTTTAGATTAAATTGGTGGTTTTGAACAATTGATATGTGGTTTTCAAAAAGGTGGTTTTGACAAAAATATTTCAAGGAATTCATTTAAAACTCATGGTTTTCATAAATAGAAGGTAGTGTTTTTAAAATATATGGATTTATTTTTAGAAATTGAGGATTCTTAATAGTAATTATTGGAATTTTTTATGTGGATTATTGACTTGGATCATGCTTTTTGCAAAGCTATCTATTGTTTTAATCATAGTAAAGGCCCAATTTTTAGAATGAAGGGATCAACATTATGTTCAAAATTATATATTTTATCTTATTATCTATGTTTTGACTTTAACAAACATTTTTTTTTCGATAAAAGGTTAGGTGACTTGTACTTTATATTAATATGTATAATAGTCTGGTTATATATAGATCACAGTATTTTGATTATCAAAATGACATTCCAAAATCATCCTTACCTGCAAAGACTTTAACAAACAATTTTAGCTTGTAGACTTTCTATTTCTCCTAATGATTTTGGCAAAGAACAATGTGGTGTTATGTTGTATGCAAAGAATGCTTGTGGTTATAAAAGAATATAGTCGTATGAAATTTTATTTTGATAGTATATAGCCTTTGTTTTATTAGATACATAGGATTTTCAAAGATGTGCTCGATGTTTTAATAAAGATCTATATTATTTTCAAAGACGTATACTAATTTTTAATTAAAAAATGTTTGAACCTAATAGTATAACTTACGGTTTTGTTACCAATTTTTTATTCTTTTAGAAAAGTGATTTTAAAAATGAGGTGACTTTTAAAAAAAGAAACTCATAAAATATTTCAAATTATGTTTTTTATTATTAAAGTAGCAAAACAAGGGTGTTGTCCCTTACAAAACCATAGTCCAAAGGCGTAAACACAAAAGATATTTACAACAAGGTCAAGAGAAGACCATTGACAACAAACTAGCAACATAGCTAGTAACCCGCATCAAGTATGGATACACAACTCACCCACAACATTGGGAGAAGGGTGAGAGATTGCAAAGTGATTCTTTATTCGCCAATGAGAAACCATCCAAGTGATACTATCACAGGATCCCTAACACAAGATGGTGGGACCTTTATAGAGAGAGAATCAACATCATTAATAGGACCAGAGTGCTGATAATGTTGAACCTCAACAACCATAGGTTGGATCATATCATGATAAGTAGCAGTTGGAGAAGAGCTAACATCGCCACATGGGACTGAATCAACAACAAGAGGTGGAGACAAATGCACTAGGATGGAGGAGGTCGAAACAAAAGGAGTATCACCCAGGGGGGGAAAACATCAACCTAAAGAGTGTCATTAGAGGAAGAGTTGACGACCAAGACAATCAAATGATCATCATTTGCATCCTTCCACCATGTGGTAGCACACTTATAAATATTTCAATCTTATGTTAAACATGGCATTAACAATCATAAATATATTAGAAATTATATAAAGAAAAATAATCAAATGTCTTTGTTTGAACACATTTGCTTATCATATAAACCATGTATAATGCAAAATAAAATAACTCACAACAACAATATAAGATAAGAATATTGCATGATCATGTTGGGTTCACTAGAATGTCAATAATGAAATTCAAAAACTTGAAAAAAAATGAAACTTGAAAGACAAAAATTTCTTTTCTATATTTTCCAATGAAAGCAACATATTTTCAATATAAACAACAACCAATATTCACCAAATAACATGAGTACAATATTTACCAAATTGTGTGTAGATAGTAGTAAATACTTATACTCAAACATGACATATTAACTTTGTAAAAATGATACAAACCCCAATAGTAAATTATATTGATTACCATCCAATCTCTATAATAAATAGACCATTATGACAATCATTATATAAAAACACACAACATTAACCAATATTATTCTCGTTGAATCACTAAACTTTGTTTCAAATACTTGAAGCTCCGATGCACTCCTTGATTGAGAATGCCCTCAAGAACCAAAGGGTTTTCTTTATTTGGTTCTAGTCTCCTTTTGGTTTTCATCCATAGAAGATTCCATGACCAAAAAATTCCCAAATTATACAATCACATATAATGTGGATGATTGTAATTGAAATACTTTCTTATTTTATGTGCTATCTACCCACAAAAAAGACTAGTCATTCTAGAACAAAATTGGTACCACTGCTTCAAATTTAAACTTACATGCTACAACTTAGGTTATCCTTACATCCCTTGTAGAATTTCTAATTAGAGGTTCAAGGCATCTCTTCCCTTTAAACTTGGAACAAGCTAGGTGGAAGCCCTAACTCCCCAATTCTAATGTGTCACTATGTTTAATCCCCCCTCATCCTCTTGTATGGGTTTTTTGTCATGACTAAACCATGATGCTTCAAAACCATTAGGCATGGGTAAAGTTTTAAATCCTATCTCTAATCCCTAATCTCCTTGGCATGAACCCAACAACAATCCCAACCTTTTATTGCCCACATCTTCTTGGAGTCTATCAAGTGGCCAAAGTCCCCCCTCTCCAAGATTTATTGTCCTAAAGCAATACAAATTAGGATGCCCAAGAATTTCAAACCCTTTCCATGTGGCATCTTTGTCTGAAATATGTTTCCACTTAACTAGATACTTTCTGACACTCCTTTTCCTCAATCTTTTGTTGTGGATGTCCATCACTTAATTGGGATCAAAATCAACTTACCCTCATGGTTTAAGTGTGGTAACTCCTTTGAGGAAATAACGTGTTGACCCAAGACTTTCTTCAAATAATAAACATGAAAAATGTTAAGAATCTTGTTATTCTTCAAGATCTCCAACTTATAGACTTCTTCTCTTATCCACTTCACAATTCTATATGGTCCATGTATTGAGGCTTAATATTTTCACTTGAACCACCCTTCTTAATAGAAGTATTCTTATGTGGATGCAATCTCAAGAAAATAAAAATTTGGACACCTTAAAATAACTCTCTATTCTTTTTCAATTTGCATATCTTTTATTGGTTCTTTTCTCAATTTCTTGATTAGGAAAGAAATAGATCAGTAAAAGATAGTGAATTGCAAATATATAGATCCATATAAGATGTTATCCCAATGCAAGTATAGCATGGGGTATTGGAACAATATTAACTCAAATGTGATCATTTGATCTATGTGGTTTACTAGTTCAAAATACAATTCCTCAAGTAACCCTCAATCGACTTATTTACTATCCATCAATTTGAGGATGGTAACCATACTAGGTGTAATTGTTGTACTTGTCAAGTTAAATAATTCTTTCCAAAAAGAAATGAGAAATATGTTGTCCCTATCATTGACAATGTTCTTGGGCAAGCCATGTAATCTAAATATCTCCTTAAAGAATGTCTTCTACTAGAGGCGCCTTGAAATGTAAAGAAATAACAATAAAACATGAATACTTTGTTAACCTATTAACTAAAACATAAATAAAATATATTATTTCTACTTTGGGTAAACTTATGATGAAGTCTATGGAAAACCTCTCCCATTTTTTCTCAGCATTTGGTAGTGGTTGGAATATGTTAGTGTAGATTTTTATTTCCTAGTTGGTTATTTATTTTTCTATTCCTAATTTTTTCCTTCACTTTTAATTAAGCTTGCTTAGGATAATAACTTGTGAGTAGTGTGAGTCGGTGCGAGGTGTTGACATCTTCCATGGGAGTTACACTTGCCTTTTTAAGGCTATTGTAGTAGTATCTACCCATTGGTTGTATTTGCCACCTCTCCCCTCATTTCATATGAATACTCAATCCTAGCTAGTCTTATAACATATTATTGCATTATGTAGATTTTTCTCTTAGATTCTCCTAATGCTATTTTTCTTCTTTAGCATTTGTAATTCTCTCTTGGAGGCTAACTTTGTGTTTTTATTGTGGTCTTGTATCATTTACAAATTCATGGTTTTATTTGTATTCATTTGCGCTAGTTAGTCTAGGTTATTCATCTTTTTATATTCTAACATAATAGGCATGTTGGAAAAATTTGTTCCACTTTGTTCCATAGATAGGTCATGCATTTTATAATACGCTTATGGAGATCGTTATTCAATCTCTTATGAGCCCCTCAATGACCCATGTATCCTAGAATGAATTTTGAACATTGTCATGAGGGACCTATCATATGCAAAATTGACTTACTTAAAGTCATTACAAGTGTGGAGAGGGTTAGTGAGGTTGATTCATTCTTTGAGTTGCCAAACCAACCACATGACTAAGAAGAGGTTGAGGAAGAAGGGTAAGAACTTTTGGGAAAGATGATAACATAAATGATAGTATACTAGACATTAATATGATATAATGTAACTAATAGCTCTCATTTTCTGACTTGTTGCCAATGCTAGCTAATGAATAAATGATGAATACACTATAATATTATTTTTCAATTTATAGATAGTTAGACCATTTTACTACCAAATACTATAATATGTTTAAAATTTGTCCGTAATTTCCTATTTAGATATGAAACGATATAATCTTATTATTAACAATATATGAATGTGACCCCAAACAACCGCCTTTATCAATCCAAAATACTTATTAATATTTTACCACTTATATCTACTCAAAATAACAACTACAAGAGCCTTGTACAAATAATAGTATTGCCAATAAATTGAAATTTTCTACATACAGTAATGGGTTCATACCTAACTTTACGTGTTGTTGGGAATAGTCCACAATCTCTTGTCAGCTGCAGTTAGGTTAGAGAGTTTTTAGGATCGAAGCAAAATAGGAGGCTTCTTCTTTATCTATTTTTTCAACAGTACAAACTTTAAGTTGGCCAACCTTTGTACGTTTACAAGTCTGAAACCATTAATTTTCTGAATGCACACTTCTGCAATTATTGAAGGTGACAAAAATGGTATCATTTATTTTCATCTCTTTCAAACTAAATGACACTGTCAAGTGATTAATATCTATCCTCTCAGTCGGCTACAGATTATCACGATTTCAGATGAATTAAGCTGAATTTTTAGATAATGTATTATTGAAACAATTGTTCATCAAATTTCTATATGTATCTTTCGTATGTAGTGTAGTTAGGTGCCTTTCGTTGGGTACTCTTATATTACGGTTACTAGATTAAAAATACATGATTGGTATTCTAAACTATAAACGAACTGTTCCTTTCGCATTTGAAAAAAAGAAAAATATTATAAAAGATCTTTTATATTATTCAATATTTTTTAAAATCAAAGAATCCATTATAGTAAAGTTCCTAGTAGTCCTTTCATAGTGGAAAGAGTATAGAAGCTTGTAAGTTTTTAAAGTAGTAATAATTTAATAGTATTTTTGATAAATAGTTCACAAAACGCATCAAAGACAAAAAAAATGTCAAAATTTTTTTTTCAGATTCTTGAAAATATAAAGATTTTTTTGTAGTTTTCGACCACAAAATATACAGATCATGAAGAACAGATGATGAAAATTTTGCGAAAATCTGTTGTGTTTTCTGATTTTTGAAATTTGATCAATAGTACATTTTGTAAGGAGCTTAACCACATCCAGATGATACAAGATCACTAGTGAATTATAAGGACTGTGTTCAAAAAGATAGATAATAGACACATTAATAAAGCTCCTAAGCACTAAGAGCAAAACCAGCTAGACGTGAAAGAAGATCCTGATCGTCAAATTTTTCCCATACATCAGTAGTCCAGGGTGATGTCAAGAATGGATCACCCCTTGTCTGTTTTAACTTCTCCCTCCATAATTTGTCTTGCAGATAAAATTAGTTTTACAAAATAACCAACAAACTACTTTCTAATAAGAGAGGCAACAGTGCAGGTGACAAATCTTGAAGGAGGAGAGGAGTGGAGAAGGGCTGCAGCTCTCTGCTCAAACCTCTGAAAAAGAATGTCTGCACCCTTAATACCAATGTGGGCCTCAACTAAACACCCCACAAAACTTCTAACCAGATTTGCCTTCACCTTGCCAAACATAATTGGGTCTTTTATCCATTCCTCGAATTCCTGTTGAGACATGCTTGGCAACCCTTCACATACTTCCACTCTCTCAATATCAAAACTGCCACTTTTTTCGACTGCTTCTCTCAACTCAACTGCATTTGGAAAATACCATGGAAGATTGAATGAGTCTCTCAAATCCAAGCTGATGATTCCCTGCATATAAAAAAAAAAGTCATATTAATTACTCCTGCAAAAGTTCAGAATGTCTTAATATGATCATACTCATAAAATAATAACATAGAATTAGCGTGCTATGCTTCTAGATTTAACTGTGAAAGATTTGTTTACATCAATGTTTCGGATTGTATTCTATGACCCATTTTTATTTCTACAGCTCTCTCATCATAATAATAGATCATGGAATGTAGTCCAAGATATCGATGCAAATAAATCTTACACAGTTTGATCCAGAAACATAGCACACTGATCATTATAAACAGTAGAAATCTGATGTCTGCTAATATCATAAATTATAATTGAAAGAAGATGGGGAAGTAAAATGTATGCCTCAGTGACAAGATCATCCCATGCATCTTCAAAGTCCTGACCACAAAATTCACCCTCAACTAAAACTTGTTGTGCAGGGTGGTAAGTGTCTGGCCTTCCCATCAAACACAAAAACAGTACACCTCCTGCTGCCATCTCCTTTGCTCTGCATTGCATGAAAGCTTTCAGATCCTTCTGAGATTGTTTGGAGTAAGCATCTACAACTTCCTCCCTGCCTCTATTGATCCACACCCTTCCTCTGTTATAAGAGGTTGAGTCTTTATGCATAACAGCCTCAGGCACCTGCAACAATAAATATAATCAGCACTTTTCTAGAAAGAATTCCCTCTTCTATAAGAACTCACGAGGGCTGATGATGGATCATAAAGTGTGATCCGAAATGTTGATATAAAAAAATTCTCACACAGTCTAATCAGAAAGAATAACATTAACAATGAAATTACAGAAAATAAAAATTGATATCATTAACCCAAGGAGCCATAACTATTGTGAACAGTAACACCAACTTCCCATTAATGGAGATCTCTAGTGATTTGCATAAAAATAATAATCAGGAACTGGCTGGTTACCTGTGAAATCCAATGGAGGGCCATGATAGAGAAGCATACATGAATGCTTGAGCTAGGAAAAAGGACATTGTAGAAGGATCCAGGCACCCCAGCAACAAAATATGGTTGGTTAGGCCTGTCCAATAGATCAAACAGGCCATTGAAATCATTGGATGGTAAATCTGAGAAGAAAGCTTGGAATTCAGGCATTGTTGTTCCATTGCAGAGGTTTGTCAGTTTCCTAACAACAAAATCCATATCTGATATGGTGTTGAGACCAGTAGCACACCCAAGATCTGCAATTCTAAGAGGACCCTCCTTTGGAAATGTGAGCTTCTCAATGGCTGCCTTAAACAGTGGTTGCAGTACATAGAAAACATACCTCTGCCTTGTAGAGTTTGCTACATAGCTTGATTCACCATTCCCTGGATACATGTTATGGACAATTTCATGTATTTGGGCATAAGAATTCATTTTGTCTCCCTCACTTGGCTTGGATTCATGGCCATTGCCATCTTTCTCCATTGTAGGCAACACTAACACTAAGAATAATCTCTTAGATTTTCTATACAAGAGATTAGAACATGAACTAGCTATTTATAAGAAATTAGCTTTAACCAGCTAATAGTTGAATTTAGTTGCTTACATGGAAGTTGTGTTCATTCAAAATAACAAAGTCCAATTACAGCACATGGTCCCAATTTTCATCAATAGCAGAAAAGATTGACCAATAAAATATAATTGTTTTAAAGATAGAGAGTTTTCTACAATTCATAATTTAATTTGTTATTATTTCTAAAAGTTATTATGTATTTTTTTCATTCATCCATCAGCAAAATGATAGAAAGTTAAAGGAATAGAAAAATGATAGATAAAAGAATACAATTCGGATCGTGCCCCAGACGATTTTGATGGAGTAGATACCCCTCCTTCGCCAATTGGTTACTCGCAAATCTGAACCCTCCATAGAAAAAAAAACACAAACAATAACTTAAAAAACAGCAGCAAATAATAATTATTTTATTTTTACTATTCTTTTAAGAAATTATAAACATAATTCACATTATTTATATTTATGATAACAATATCATATTGGTCAACATCACATGTTGTAGTGTTCTTGCACAATTAAATTCACCAATGTAGACAGTATTGCACCCACTGTTTTGAGTCAAATACACAAAGGACGCTATTAATGTCAATAGCATTTAAAGCGGGTAAAGAAGATAACAAGGAAAATTATAATTCAGTAGCATTTTTCAAAGATAGCGAACTTTTCGCTCCTACATTGATGAAAGTTCTGGAATATGGCATTAAGTAAGCAAAGTTTTTTTTCTTTCTAATTATAGATATTTTAAATAAAACATATGTTAAATGTTTCTTTGGAATAAAATTAAATAATGTATAAAATGTTTATGAAGTTATATGAAATTAATATGCCAAGCGAAGAGGAGTAGAAGAGTAGAGATGGGAAAACGTAGTTCACTAAAAACATCAACATAATCTAAAGGAAAGTATAAAATCAGTTAAGTCTGAACTTGGAGAAGCAATTTGAGACTCTTTCACTCAAAATTTAAAGATACCAAAAGAACAAAAAATGTAGTACTTCGAATCTAGATTCTAAACTACTATTTTTTTTTTTCCAAAATAAATAAGATTAAGGAGGTCAAACCTTCTACAACATAAAAGTGCTCATGTTTTTCAACAAAATATAACATGGTGCCAAGCATGTGGGTCAAAAAAGATATAGTTGCATTTAATATTTTGAAAAATCCTTTAATGGAAATAGAGTAAAGAGTGATTACTAGAAGTTGTTTATTTTCTTATAAATTTTTGTTGATTATTTTTTTAATAATTTTTCAAAGTGGATGCATCCTAAAAATCAAACACCTCAAATAACTTGCACTTTGAAATTTTAAAAATGAATTTTATAGAATAATTATATATTATTCATTCAAATTTGGATAAGGAAGTCAAAATTTATTAAAAAAATGGTACACCCATGTCTTTGAAAAGTATAGAAACATTGGTAAAAGAAATTGAGAATTACTATGTTGAGAAAGATTAGAAGATGCGTGGAATTATGGTGGTAATTTTACAAATATCCAATTGATAACATGTAAACATGATGATGAGGAAGTTGCGAAACTAGATAGAAGAAGAAAACACATTAAAAGGAGGAAAACAATGCTCCCAAGCCTCAATGTCGTCATCCAAGCCTAATTACAAGCCTTAATGTGTATGTGTAAAACCCCATACGTGGTTTAAATTAATAAATATGATTGGATTTTTATGAGTAAAAACTGCGATCAAATTTTAACTTGTACACATCTATCTAACAAAAAGTCCTAAATACAAATATATATGTATATGTGTGTGTATTTGTGTATATATGTATGTATATATATGTATATGTATGTATGTATATGTGTGTGTATTACATAAGCATGTATCTCTCTCTCTCTCTCTCTCTCTCTCTCTCTCTCTCTCTCTCCCCCTTCCCCTCCCCCCATTTATAATTATTACTTATTAATTGTACAATTCCAAAAAAATGAATTTAAAGCTATTTTCTTCAACTGGAATTCAAGGATTTATTCTCTCTCTCTCTCTCTCTCTCTCTCTCTCTCTCTCTCTCTCTCTCCCTCTCCCCCTCTCTCCTTCTCTCTCCCCATCTTTCCCCCTCTATACTTACACTAACTAATATTTGTAGACACCGAAAAATCTTTCAGAAAATAAATTATTTTTGTTTTCTGAAAATCTTTGATGACATCATCATTTATTAATTAATTAATTATTTAATTAATTAATTTATTTTTATGGCATTAAATCCCTCTCTCTTAATTAAAAATCTTTAATTAAGGAATCTAGCCTAAAAATGTCATTTGGACATTATCCTTAATTTATTAATTATTTAATTAATAAATTGACCAAAAAACTTCAAAAATAAATTAATTTATTTTTAATTTATTTTTTATCCCAAAGTTGGCCAAAATTCTAAAGAGCACTAAACTCTTCTAGAAAGTCCTAAACCTTCCTCTAAATGGGTCAAATCCCTAATCTAGTCCTTTCAAACCCTAAGCCTAGATATTTAATATTTATTAAATTTACCTTTAATAAATATCTAAATCTCACCAAAAGCCACTTGCCCATCCTAATCCTAATCCCCTTTCTAATCTTGTCACATTCCATTAGCAAAAGGTTTACCAAAACTTATGCTAACCTCCTCTTAGTCATCCTCCTTAGTCAACAAAGATTGCCACCTCTTGGCCACCTCTTGCAAATGCATTTAAGGATGCATTTAAGCCTTCCTTATCTTTCTTACATGCATTCATTATGCATTTAAGACCTTCTTATCCCTTCCTTGCCACCTCTTGGCCTTGGGCACATTTACCAAATTGTGCACATGCCCTCAAACTTTCAACTCAATCCTCCCTTGACACTTGTCAGGACACTTGTCCTTGACTCAACCCTAACCTTAGCCCTAACTCTGACTCATCCTTTTAAACCAAGCCCTTCCCTTTTCCTATAAATACCCTCACTTCCTAAGGCAAATCATCTTTCAACTCTCAAACTCAATAGCAAAGTTATAATGCCATTTTCATTCTAGCATAAGCATAAACTCATCATTTTAGATCATTTTCAAGCTTAAATCACATCTAAATTAGCTTAATTGGATTAACATAGATTCATTTCTTGTTTAATCAATCTTAGTTCATCTTTTAGCTTTGCATATTTGTGTGTTCTTGAGGCCTTTGAGGCAAAATAGGTTCCTCATACCTATTTTGTGTCATTTTGGGTCTTCATTAACCTCAAATCATCATTTATCTTGCATGCTCCAAGTGCTTGAGTTTGCACACCCACATCCATCTATATCCAAGCATATCAAACGGTGCATGGGCGCATCCGTTTTAGGCTTAAACTGAGGTGGCTTTGATTTTAGTTTGTTTACCATTAAATTTGATTTGGTTATATGCTATGACGTTTGTTTGTCTTTGGCCTTCAAAACAGGTTTAGGTGCACACTCAAATCCTAGTCTACATTCTGGCACGCCCGGTGGGACTCTCACCACAATCAACTTGATCAAAACACACTTTTCATTCTTGCTGTCGTAGGAATTAAAAGAAATCACGCCTTCAAGCAAAGAAATCTCGCCTACAGCAATTAAATGTCACCTTCAAACAAAGAAATGTCGCCTTCATGAAAAGAAATGTCGCCTACATAAAATCCAGTCACGCCTTCTTGCAATGAAATCACGCCTTTGATGAAAGAAATGACGCCTATGAGCTCTATTTTCACGCCTGCATAACTCAGATTTTCCTGTGATCGATAGCTTCTGTTCCGTCCCAGAATTCTCTTCTGTCGCCTGCATGTAAAGAAATCACGCCTGTGATGAAAGAAATCACGCCTCTGCATTTTTATTTGTCACCTTTTTAGGTATAGAATGTCACCTGTAAGAATCAAATGTCGCTTCTGCACTTTCCAGCGTCGCTTATAAGCTGGACAGTGTCGCTTTTTGGTTTTTTGTCTTGAGTTGCTTGGGACTGGTTCTTTTTTTTTTTTTTTTTTCTTTTCTTTTACAGCAAAGGTCAAAACAAAATCTTGAATGACATTAAGGAAATAACTTAGGTCCTAAGTGTCATTGTCAATTTGAAAATCAAACCAAATCTCGAATGCACTAAAAGGAACAAACAACTCTATTCCCTCATCTATTTCAGATTTCAAAGCAAGCAAACAAATTCAATCTTGAGTGATCTAAGGGATAAAACAAAGCTTTTTCAAAGTTCTTAAATCAACTCGCTAATCAAATCTTGAATGCACAAAAGGAAAGAACTTGCAACCGTTCAAATCATTTACATTTTGGAGAAAGGAACAAATCAAAATCTAATCACGAGTGTCTTCATTTCAAAGTTCAAACATCACTTAATCAAATTTGGGAAAATGAACAAAATCTGCTTGATGTGCATGTAGGAGTTTTTCAATTCTTGCATAATCCTTGTTAAAGTAAGCAACGTGGAACATTTGAACTTGGACAAGTTCACTTGTTCTACTTTTAGCGAGGCCTGTCCAAGGAGAAGCGCTTCCTCCTCGGAGAACGACCTCAAACCGGTATCCCCCCCGGCCGGTATACAAATAAGTGAAGTCCAAAAGAATCACTTATATCTCCTAATCGCCGGGCGTTTGTGCCAAACACGTGTCTGGGGATGGTAAACATTCCTCTCCCCCAGCATTATTGGCAAAGCTCTTAAGTGAGTCACGGATGATCAGCATAACCGGGTATGGAGACTCCACGGAACTATTAAAAACCTGATAAAATAGAGGCTACCCTATCTACATCTGAAAGTATCAAAATCCTTATGCAAGGACCGATTCTAAGGGGTTTACCGGGTCGCCTCAAGATTACTCACCATTTGTATTCCCTTCTGGGGGATACCAAGCTGTGGGCAAGCGATTTTGATACTCACCTTCCTTAGGTAGATCTGTTTGAAGTGCTTGACAGTCAAAGACTCTGTGAAAACACTTGTTGAAACATACACTTTCAAAGCTTTATCAGAGTCAGTTGTCTTTGTTTGTATCCCGCAGGGTTGCTTTGTCCCTTGCGGAGATTGCTTTGACTTTAACTTTTGCCATTGGAAACCTTTGTCTCAAAATCAGAAGCCTCTTTTCCAAGTGATGCCCAGCAAGAACAAACATCCTAAAGCGAAGTTGCCCAAATCCCAAGCCTATCAAGAGCGAAAAGTTACCAAGAAGAACACCAAGACCTATCAATCCACTATCCAAGCAACAAAAGCCGAAGAAAAGTCCCAAGCCAGACTTGAGAACATTGCCCATAACGCCCGCATCAAACAGTTTGCCTTCCGTTTCTGAGTTAACCATCGTTTCATCAGCCTTGAACCAGAAAATTAGCCAAATCCTTGTTCATGTCTTGTTCCATCTTCAGATCTTGAAACCTTGTCTCAACAGCCTTGCATCTTAGTTTCATCCTAGTTTCACCCTTTGCATCAGCATCAAAACCCTAGTTGCATCTCAAGAACATCATAAAAGTTGCAAGTGCATTCATCTTCCTACCAACATTCTAGAATCAATCCTTGTCATTTGCATTATCCCTTTAGATAGAGCATTGTCCCTTCACCCTTCAATACCTTTTCCACCAGCATCCCCCATCAGCTTTCCATATCTTTCTGGCAAATCCATCATCTTTTGCTCCAAACCTAGAGACCCACCAACACTTAGTGTTCTACCTTTTTGAGTTGTTCCTATCCCATATCCAAGATCAGAGACCATCATCTTCTTTTTTGGCACAACATGTTGTCATAAAGAAATCAAACCTTGTCCTTGCATAGCCATCATCTCGAGCAAGAGATTGGAGTGTATTGATAAGAAACTAGTTGACCGAAGATCACCAGTCTATCCTAAGTTGACCCCATCATATCTCTGATCCTCCATTTGGAAAAAAATAGCAGCTCATTTGTTGACCACTCAGTAATCTTTCACCAGCTTTCCACCAGCAACCTATCTTTCCTCCACCGTCTTGATCCATATCCATTCCATCCAGCTTCCATCATCGCCCTCTTGATCCCTGTCTTTGTATTTGCATCTTAGAAGTCATCATCTTTAGAAGTTCATCAACTTTGCATCCATCAACATCTTTTAGCCAAACATCTTGCATCCATTTAGCACTTGCATCTCCATGCTTGTTGAGACCAGATCTCGGAAAAGAAGAAGCATGAATCCTTATCCACCAACAACCTCATCGGATCCCAACCTTTTCACCAACGCCATGATGACCTACAATCCCCAGATCCAAGCCAGTAACCCATGTGAAGATCCAAACATCCCTTCATCCCCATTGGCAATCCAAGAATTTGCAAATCCTCCAAAAAGCCCACCAGCGACCAATGCCCTTGTACCGCAACATCAGCAAAGCACGTTTGCCCACCACCTGCCAGAAAGTATCTCCATCCCCCCATCTCTCTATCCACGCATCCCCATCAAAACTATCCAAGTTCCAGCACAAGCATATTCTCCGTTTGTCCAATCATTCCCCGATCCTATCATGCAAACACCCCAAGAGCTTTCCACCATTCCCCTTTTCTTGCAAGGAAACCTCGCCAGTCCCGCAACACAAGCTGCAGCACCATCCGCTCCATCTCATACCCCTTTTGCTTCATCATCTGCTATGGCTGCCCAAGCCTAAATCCAACACTTAACCCAAAGTCAGCTTCCACCTCTCACGCAAGCTTTTACACCAAAAGATTCACCACCATCCGCAAGTCAAGCAACGCCTTTCACCATCAAAGGAGCACCGTCACCCTTCACCCCCCAAGCACCCGTACCTTCTTCTTTGGGGTTAGCACAATTGCTTCCCATTCCAACCTCATCTTTCTCTTGGGTGTTTCCTTCATTTTCCTCCTCACAAGCATCCGCTCAACCACAACCTCAACAAGCTCCTTTCTCTCAAACATCATTCGTGTCCCAAGCTCCCGTTGCTCCTACCATTCCATCATCCGCTGCAGCGCACCCTAACACAAGCTCTCAGTGGGGCCTTACACAAGAAGAAATGAAGGCATGGGGGATCCCATCTCAATCCCCTACATCTATGGTTGCAAGTCAACAAACCGCCTTCGCCCAAGCAGCACAGCAGCAACTACCCCAACCACCGCCGGCTTCGAGCTATTCGTCCCAAATCCCAAATACCTTCTAGCAAGTTCCACCACCTCAACAGCCAACTTTCCCCAGCTATCTTACCCCATCACCCTTTGCTTCTAGCTTTCCCACGTCTGTTCCACCTCTAAGTAACGCAGGCATGCACCCAGCTTATATCAGCCAAACCCAAAGCCAACCTCAGCAACTACCACCATCATACCCGCAAGCAGCATCGTTCCAACAGCCTCCCCCATAGCAACCACATGTCCCCTTTCAGCAAACACCCATCATTCCTCAACAATAGCAAGTCCCTTGCTATCAGCCTCAGCAACAAATCCCTATCATCCCCCAGCAACAACAAGTTCCCACCCATCAGTTACAACAGCAAGTTCCAAATGACCAAAATCAGCAAGCAGTCCCACAACAACCTCTAGTTCAACAACATCAAGCAGCCCAACAATATCAAGCGGTTTCATATCATTTACCACAATATCCCCCTATGCCACACCAGCAATATCCCCAGCAACCATTGCCCCAAAATTAGTTCCAACCCATTTATCCACAGCAAGCGCCATATCCAGTTCCACAGCTTCCATCACAAGCAGAAGTCTCAGTTCCCTCGCCACTCAATACTGAGTGGGAAGCAATGAAAAATGCTCTAAAAGAGCTACAAAGTGGAACAGAGAATAAAACATACAAGTTCGAAGAGGTGTGCTCATATCCCTTCGATCGGTCCATAGCAACTATCCCTTTCCCCAAGCATTTTGAGATGCCCAAGTTCGACAAGTATCGGGGGAAAGGAGATCCAGTAAACCATATCAAAGAGTTTTACATGGCGTGCCAAGAAGTGGCTTACAGTGATAACTATCTCCTGCGCCTGTTTCCCAAAAGCTTGGGAGGAACTGCTGTTGAGTGGTTTTATAAAATACCACATGGGACAATAAAAACCTTTGCTGAACTCTCTGAGAAGTTCATCACACACTATGCCCATAATGTGGAGAATGAGTTGTCCTTGCTAGACCTATGCAACTCAAAGCAGAAAGACAGAGAAAGCCTTACAGAATACTTGCAAAGATGACAGAATCTTACAACCAGGTTATCATATCAGCTGCCAGAGAAGCATCTAACAAAGATCTTCATTGATAACCTGCATCCAAAGCTATCCCATCACATGCGAATGAACTGTCTCCAGACATACCAAGACATCAAGAGCAAAGGCATAGGCATCGAGAAAGCTCTCCTAGATGAAGGCACTATTCGTCACTTCAAGGATGATTCCAAGAACAAACCCAACAATGATAAATTCCGTTACTGAAATCGTAACAAGAATGTTGTTACAGATGGAGCCACTGACACTAAGAATGTACAATTCATTGTGGCTAGTTCTACACCAGCTCAAACATACCAACCGCCACAAGCGCCCATCTATCAGCAACCACCAGCTCCCGCATATCAAGCACCTATTTATCAGCAGCCTCCTCAAGCTCATCAACCACCTGTGCAACAGTATCAGCAGCAATACCAACAGCAACAGCCAGCACGTCAAGGCAATCCTGTTAACACAGTTAACGTTGCCCCAAGGCAGAACAAACCCAACAATCAGAACAATCCAAAGAGGACTTTCACACCTTTGGGTGAGCCTCTGGATCAGATCTTTTATCGGCTAGCCAAGGCAAATATGATCACATATCCGCCTATCCCACAGAAGGATGACAACGCACCAAAGTCTGATTGGTATAAAGAACATGAATACTGTGATTACCATCGTGTGAAAGGACACACTACATTGAAGTGCATGCGGCTTAAGAACTACATCCAGGATCTCATTGATCGCAAGGAGATCCAGGTTGATGCACCGGCTCAAGCTTCACCCAACGCCGGTTTGCAAATATATCAAAATGTGTTCCCTCAACATGATACTGGGAAGAATCAAGCCAACGCCAATCAGCCCCAAAATCGTGGCAAAGGCAAGCAAGAATATCACACAGCGGCCTACATCAACTATGACAAGTATGTCGGATGCATAACTCAAGTTGAGCCCATCCAAGATGAGCCCACCATCAATACCATCCACGTCAGAGGGCCGGATCGACAATGTGCTGCAACTACCCGCAGTGGTAGGATAACTGTTGCCGGTGCTCCTCCGAGGTCAACTGCTCCTCCAAGGCCAACGTCTACTGCATCCACAACATAGTCTAACACCAGGCTAGCATCAAATGCACGCGCAACACAGCATAATGCACCAAGTGCACAATACAATATCATAGAGCATCTTGGGAACATGCCAGCCCAAATATCTATCTTGGATTTGCTCCGCACATCACCCATCCATCAGGAGATCCTGGACAAAGCTCTAAAAGAAGGCCATGTCCCCACGGACATTAACACAACTTAGTTTGAAACTCTTGTGGGACACCTATCAGCAGCATGTGCCTTATCCTTCAAAGAATCTGATATACCAAATGTCGCTCCTAACCATACTCTCCCTCTCCGCATTGCTGTCATGGTCAGAGATTTCACCATCAAACGAGTTCTGGTGGATAATGGCTCAGCCCTTAACATGTGCACATTAAAATTCATCAAGAAGATCGGGTTCACAGAGGCCGACATACAACATGAGATGATCACTATCAAAGCATATCACAACTTGGAGCGTACCTCTAAAGGTACTATCACCTTGCCTATCCAGCTAGGCCCAGCAATGCAAGATACCGTCTATCACGTTGTTGATCTTGACCTACCATTCAATATCCTCCTCGGTCGTCCATGGATCCATTCCATTAAGGCTGTACCATCTACTTACCATCAGTGCATCAAATTTCCACATCAAGGCACTGAGGTTACCATCCACGCTGATCCTAACCCCTTCGCATACTGCCGTGCGATGGAAGCATCTTTCCCTCATTCTACTCATTGTCCTGGAACCGATATTGGTACTTCTATTGCTAGCTCATCCTGATCCCATCGCGATCCAAAGACCATCCTCTCTTCCACCTTATCATCTATCAAGATCAACAACCAGGGTTGTGGCGAATACAGCCTCAGTGATGCATTTGCTGTAGGGGCTCTTCCACGTGATCCACATACTCAAGGGCGCCCAAGTTGTCAAAACAAGTCTGTTGAGGAACATTATAAGCTCAAGCAAATCGGAAACATGACTTTTGAGTCTCATGGTACCATCAACAGCAAAGAAATGGATCCAGATATTAACAAATGGTTATACAAAGATCCCCCATCACGTGACACACAACTTCTTGAGTACTTCAAAGAGAAATACCCAATCCCCTACAAAAATGTCACAGAACACTATAACTATCAAGGTGGTGGTCTAGGACCACAAGAGGACGGAAATTTGTTTCTTATCATACCATCCCAGAATCCAGAATATCAAGGACTTGGCTTTAATACCCCTCGCCTGCTTGAACAAGAGCCCAATACCACAACTGCGGGCACTAACATGACCAACGTGAACTTTTCGAATAGCCAGGATGACCTTGTGGAAATCGAAGACATCCCCGAAGAGAAAGACATCTGATCCTACGATGATATCTTTGCCGACGACACCCTCCTGGGGACTTCTGTTCTCCAACAACTCTCCATTAACCTCATAGATCTTCCCCTCACAAACCTCGACCTCATAGATTGGGACCAACCAAGCATCACACACATTGATGAGTTCCAAAGCGCACAAGCACTCCTAGAATTCATGGGGGCATCAGGTCCAGCAAGCAATCAAGATCCAACATCAACCTCTGTCTATCAGCTTCACCCAAAAGGATATTTTGGGGAAGAGGCAAGCTTTAGTTGCAAAAATGATAAAGCAAAAGAACATCATGAGTCTTTATGTGAAAAACCCCTTGGGGCACATTCTGATTCCAAAATAGTAAAAATAAAGGGCGTATCTTCTAGTGAAAACTTGGCAATTCAAGCGCTAGAAGATGAAGCCTTGCCTCTTCCCCCTATCCAAGATTATAGACCAGAGCAGTCGCCGATCATCATAGAGGAAACCAAGCCAATCAACTTGGGAACAGAAGAATGTCCAAGGATCACCCACATTGCAGTCAACCTAACAGAAGGAGAAGAAATGGCTCTCAGCGCCTTGCTCAAGGAATCAGTTATCAACTTTGCATGGTCATACACCCACATGCTTGGGCTTGATCCAAACCTTGTTGTTCATCATCTATCAGTAGATCCAAACGTCAAGCCAGTGAAGCAGAAGCTACGCAAAATGCATCCCAAAGTAGCTCTATTGGTAAAATTAGAACTAGAAAAACTCCTAGATGCAAAGATTATCAGAGCTATAGATTACTCAGATTGGATCTCCAACATGGTACCTGTCACAAAGCCTTCTGGCGACATCAGAATCTGTACTGATTTTAGGGACTTGAACAAGGCATGCCCTAAGGATGACTTCCCATTGCCAAACATAGACATGCTTGTAGACCTCACAGCGGGTCATGAGATGTTATCATTAATGGATGGCTTTTCAGGCTACAACCAAATTCATATAGCGGAAGCAGATCAACATAAAACAACATTCACAACCCCATGGGGTACCTTCTGCTACAACATGATGCCCTTTGGGCTAAAGAATGCAGGGGCCACATATCAGAGAGCAATGACAGCCATTTTTCATGACATGATCCACAAGATCCTTGAGGACTATGTAGACAATATCCTTGCAAAATCCAAAACAAGAGATGAGCACCTCAACATCCTAGAGCGTGTATTTGATCGTTTGAATCATTATGGCTTAAAGTTAAATCCTAAGAAATGTGTCTTTGGTGTTACATCTGGCAAGCTTCTAGGCTTCATTGTCTCTAGACGAGGCATAGAGATCGATCCTAAAAAGGTAAAAGCAATAACGGAGATGCCTCCACCAAGAAATCTCAAACAGCTCAGAAGCCTACAGGGCAAACTTCAATTAGTACGACGATTCATCTCTCAGCTAGCAGACAAGTGCCAACCCTTCTCACATCTCTTATGCAAAGAAACCAACTTTAAGTGGGATCCCATATGTCAAAGAAGCTTTGATAAGCTCAAGGAGTATCTAGCTAACGCTCCGATCCTTGTACCACCAGTTCCAGGATCCCCACTCATCCTTTACATCTCAACAACAGCTACAGCACTAGGGGCACTCCTAGCACAGCATGATGATGAAAATAGAGAACGAGCTGTCTACTACATCAGTCACACTCTTGTGGGCTATGAGCTTAACTATTCACCCATGGAGAAAGCATGCCTAGCAGTGGTCTTTGCCACTCAAAAACTTAGACATTACATGCTTAGCCACACAATCAAGCTCATATCAAAGGTGGACCCTCTTAAGTATCTACTATCAAAGACAACTCTCACAGGCCGTATGGCAAAATGGGTCATGTTACTCAGCGAATTTGACATTCAGTATGTAGATCGCAAAGCAATCAAAGGGCAAGTCATTGCCGATCAACTAGCAGAAGCACCACTGGTGGATGCCTATCCACTAATCATGGAATTCCCCGATGAACACTTATGCATGATCAAAGAACAATCCATGTGGCACCTATACTTTGATGGTTCCAACACATCCCATAGCTCTGGGGCAGGAATCCTATTCGTCACACCTCAAGGTGACTATATTCCAAAATCATTCAAGTTGGGATTCCCCTGTACCAACAACATTGCAGAATATGAGGCACTCATCTTAGGTCTCAAAACAGCTATCCAATGGAACATCACAGAACTACAAGTCTTTGGAGATTCACAACTCATTATCAAGCAAGTCCTTGATGAGTATCAGACAAAGGATGACAAATTGCTACCCTACAAGCAACTGGTGGATAAACTGAAAGAGCATTTCCTACATCTACAATTCAATCAGATCCCAAGGCTTCAAAACAAAGCAGAAGATGCAATGGCAACCATCGGATCCTTATTGGAAATCCCACGTGACGCAACACAATATGAATTTCTAGTCGAGCAGCTACACTTGCCAGCTTATGAGAACGCCGATGCAGACATGGTGTGTGTCTTGGTTGGTCCTCAATCCCCATGGTACCACGACATCCATGCATATCTAAAAAATGGTATCATATCTCCCCATCTCACCAATAACCAACGCCAAAACCTTATTCACAGAGCTTCCCGCTACACTCTTGTAGCCAACACCCTATATCGTCGCGGGTATCACAATGTCCTATCTAGATGTTTAGATTCAAACAAGGCCGTCCTGGCCTTACAAGAAGTTCACACTGGAATTTGCGGTGCCCACACGAGTGGCATGGTTCTAGCAAAGTAGCTGCTTAGAGTTGGATATTATTGGCCAACAATGGAACATGATGCGTGTGAATTTGTCAAGAAATGTCTCCCATGTCAACAGCATGCCAATTTGATACATGCACCAGCACAGGATCTACAGCCTATTGCACCACCGTGGCCTTTTTCATGTTGGGGCCTCGACCTCATTGGCTTGATCACCCCCCTCTCTTCGGATGGACACAAGTATATCATAACAGCCACAGAGTACTTTACCAAATGGGTTGAAGCGATTCCGCTCACGCTAACTACTGGCATCCAGATATCCAAGTTCATCCTCTACCATATCATTTGCCGCTTCGGCATACCATCTACCATTTTCACAGACCATGGCACACCTTTTGAAAACCAGCATGTGGATGATCTATGTGCCAGACTCCACATCCATCACCATTTCTCCAGTCCATATTTCCCTCAAGGAAATGGCCAAGCTGAGGCAACCAACAAAACTATCTTGAAAATCCTCAAGAAGGTTGTCAATGATTCTGGTCGTGACTGGCACCTCCAAATCAATCCTGCCCTTTGGGCTTATCGTACTTCTTATCGTACTCCCACAGGCACCACCCCATACTCCCTTGTATATGGTGCTGAAGCCGTTACGCCAATCGAGGTCAAGCTTCCATCCTTGCGCGTCTCCATGAAGAACTACATAACTGATGAAGACTATCGTGTGGCCCGGCTCACACAGCTAGATCTGCTGGATGAAAAGAGACAGCAAGCCTACGATCACCTGGTTGCATACCAGAATCGACTCAAAAGGAGTTATAACAAAAAGGTCCATCCTAGAAAATTCCAGGTCGGTGACATGGTCCTTAAAGAAAATCAGAAGGTCCTAGCAAACAGAGAAAAGAAAGGCAAGTTTGAGCCTACTTGGTTGGGCCCCTATGTTGTCACCGCATCCTTCGGCTCCAGAGCCTATCAGCTATCAACACCAGAAGGCGAGCCCTTGAATGATCCTATCAACATCATTCATCTGAAGAGGTTCTATGCCTGAACCTGATCCTGCATATATCAGAAAATCCAAAAAACATTCAAAAAAAGCAAAAAAGCAAAAAAGCAAAAAAAAATAAAAAATAAAAAATAAAAAGAAGAAAGAAAAGAGAAAGAGAAAATAATCGTCCAACGGTGAAAACTTGGCAATTCAAGCGCCTTGGACAAGTATGTTGGTGAAAACCTGGCAAACAGGCGCCAACATAGTAAACTGAGCTATTTATCTATTTAGTTGTCCTTTCAGCTACCGTCCTCTTCCTCCATCCATAATCTCTTAACAGATCTCCCAGCAGTTCCATCTCCCCTATCCTCCAAGCATTCAGCTTCCATCTTCCTCCAACCCATCTGCAATCCATATCCTATTCCAAAGCTTTGTACCATATCTTGTACCATATCCTTATCCCTTTCCTGTACAGCGCAATCCTCCCTGTATTTATCCTTCTTGTCTCCGTCCTAGTGAGAGTCCCGCTGAGTGTGATCTTCCTATCCCCAATCCTGAGCTTCTGTACATATCCCTTGTGCATATCGTTCCTCCTTGTTGTACATAACCTTTGTCTGTCCTGCAGCAGCATTTGATCAAATATCTTGTCCCATTCCCAGCCTCAAAAAATTTGTAGTCCCACTCGGGCCTTGTGCTTCAGCAACATCAATTGTCGACTTAGCCTTGCTCATCCTGATTATTCCTTGAACTTCAACTTTTGCCAGTGAACAACTACACTTATTCTCTCACCAACCCATGGGTCCTTGAGGATATATCGTTCCTCCTGTCCGACCTAATCTTCCATCCTGGTCCTTGAGGATATATCGTTCCTCCTGTCCGACCAATCTTCCCACCATCAATCAAACCTAATCTCTCTCCTTGGCAAAGGATGTTTTTTTTGGAGTTATCATTTTGATCTTGGATTTTTGTCCTTTGGGTCTTGTTAATCTTTTTGGCTTCTCTTTATCCCACCAGGGTCACCACGATTCTTTATATCACGGTGTGCTGTGTGTGCGGATAATCTGGGGCAAGGTCTTTTGATCTTTCACTTCTGCCTGTGAGTCAGTTGTGTGTTTGTGGTTCCTTCAGCATCGGTTCTGCCATGTCGCCTCTGCACTTCAGGTATGATGTTGGGGCAACCCTGTGTGTTTGTTTAGCATTAGTCCTCATCAGTCCTCTGCGACGTTGTTGACAGGCCTCGTGATCCCAGTATCTTTGGCAGGTCTCTAACATAGCTATATTAAATCTAGGTTGTGCACTCCCGTTTGCGCTTGGAGCTATCTGGTCCCTTGCATTTATCATATAGATTAATCTTGCATCTTTGCATATAGCTGCATCTTGCATCTTGCATTTCCATCTCATCTTGCATATCATCCATATTTGCTCATAGAAGTGAGGTTATTTCTCTCCCCTTTCTTCCTAGGCCCTTCCTTCCTCGTCCCAGCAGGGCACTCTTTGTCTTCTTGCTGTCCCAGGGCGTAATCCCTCTTCCTTCCTCGTCCCGCCGGGCACACTCTGTCCCCGGGCGTAATCCCTCTTTCTCCTTGTTCCACTGGGCGCATCTTCCATGATTTTGTCCCACCGGGGCATGTATCCTCTTTCTTCCAATCTCCCCCCACGCGTCATACCCTCTTCTTCTGATTCTAGCCTTGGCATCTTGTTTTCTTGTCTTTGACGCCATGCCACTTGCGGCATCGCATCAAAGAGGGGCAAAATGTAGACACCGAAAAATCCTTCAGAAAATAAATTATTTTTGTTTTCTGAAAATCCTTGATGACATCATCATTTATTAATTAATTAATTATTTAATTAATTAATTTATTTTTATGGCATTAAATCCCTCTCTCTTAATTAAAAATCTTTAATTAAGGAATCTAGCCTAAAAATGTCATTTGGACATTATCCTTAATTTATTAATTATTTAATTAATAAATTGACCAAAAAACTTCAAAAATAAATTAATTTATTTTTAATTTATTTTTTATCCCAAAGTTGGCCAAAATTCTAAAGAGCACTAAACTCTTCTAGAAAGTCCTAAACCTTCCTCTAAATGGGTTAAATCCCTAATCTAGTCCCTTCAAACCCTAAGCCTAGATATTTAATATTTATTAAATTTACCTTTAATAAATATCTAAATCTCACCAAAAGTCACTTGCCCATCCTAATCCTAATCCCCTTTCTAATCTTGTCACATTCCATTAGCAAAAGGTTTACCAAAACTTATGCTAACCTCCTCTTAGTCATCCTCCTTAGTCAACAAAGATTGCCACCTCTTGGCCACCTCTTGCAAATACATTTAAGGATGCATTTAAGCCTTCCTTATCTTTCTTACATGCATTCATTATGCATTTAAGACCTTATCCCTTCCTTGCCACCTCTTGGCCTTGGGCACATTTACCAAATTGTGCACATGCCCTCAAACTTTCAACTCAATCCTCCCTTGACACTTGTCAGGACACTTGTCCTTGACTCAACCCTAACCTTAGCCCTAACTCTGACTCATCCTTTTAAACCAAGCCCTTCCCTTTTCCTATAAATACCCTCACTTCCTAAGGCAAATCATCTTTCAACTCTCAAACTCAATAGCAAAGTTATAATGCCATTTTCATTCTAGCATAAGCATAAACTCATCATTTTAGATCATTTTCAAACTTAAATCACATCTAAATTAGCTTAATTGGATTAACATAGATTCATTTCTTGTTTAATCAATCTTAGTTCATCTTTTAGCTTTGCATATTTGTGTGTTTTTGAGGCCTTTGAGGCAAAATAGGTTCCTCATACCTATTTTGTGTCATTTTGGGTCTTCATTAACCTCAAATCATCATTTATCTTGCATGCTCCAAGTGCTTGAGTTTGCACACCCACATCCATCTATATCCAAGCATATCAAACGGTGCATGGGCGCATCCGTTTTAGGCTTAAACTGAGGTGGCTTTGATTTTAGTTTGTTTACCATTAAATTTGATTTGGTTATATGCTATGACGTTTGTTTGTCTTTGGCCTTCAAAACAGGTTTAGGTGCAAACTCAAATCCTAGTCTACAATATTATTACACAATAAATGAAGTAAATGATATGCAAAATGAACATCTCTCTCTCTCTCTCTCTCTCAAGGTGCTTACACCAAATTTAAGGGACCACAAATGAAAACAAGTTAAAGAAAATTAACCCATTTGTGCTATAGGTCCCTAAGGTTGTGAGTTCATCTTCACTGCCCACAAAAATACCTATAGTGTCAAAAAATTATACATGTTAATAACATATACACATTTTTGCAGTTATAGATGTTGAAAACTCATTTGGTCACAATCATTTTTGGGGAAAAAATACAAATAATTTTAGGGAATTTAACAAGTACACATTAGCTTAAATTAAAATGAATTATCAACAACCAAAAAGCTACCAAAAAAATTACTAGTGAAGGTCCCACCGTAACTTTTTTTGCCCTGCTTGTGATGTTTTCAGATAGTGTAAGAGATTCCTATGTTGTATATGAGTTCAAATGATTGATATGTATAATCAATTTGATCATGCAATATTTTTTTGTTTGTTTAATACTTTTGATTGTCAAATTTGATGAGTTTCATGTATTTTTTATGATGATTTAGGACAATTGATATTAATGATGGAAAATAATAAACAAGTAATACTTGAAGAACAAGAGGTTTAAAGGAAAAGAAAAAGTGAGAGAATGAGAAGAATATGTGAATTAGAAAAATGAAAGGAGAAGGTACATCATGTATACCAACTTAAGAATCAAATGATTTAAATGCAAACCAAGAACAAGTACCAATCACCACCCTTATTGGGACAAATACAAACGAAGAAAAAATTCCAATCTTAATACCAAATGAAAATGAATTGAACAAATGCAAAAATTGACACCTCCTATAATTTTCCATAGGGGAGAAAAGTATCTAATTGACATTGATGAAAACATTTTGAAACCAATGTTCGAAAAAATTCTCAATCACACTTGCAAAAGAATGGACAATAGAATTTGGAAAAACTATTTAGAGAGCTTAAATCAAACTAGGTGTCAATTGATTGTTAAATTGATTAAAAATATGAAGTTTAGAGACACTAAAAATCCTTGACTTGAGAACATCTAAAATCAATAGTGAGAAAACTATAGTGATAAACTAATTGATGCATATCAATCAATTGGTTCAATATCATGCACTAAAGATTCCAATGTTACCCGACATGTTCTTACATCAACCATAATGAGCAAAAAATAAAAATATCTCATTTGATAAGAAAAACAAGTAAGTCACTAAAGATAAGTAGAAAAATACCGCACCGTGCATTAGGGAGACATCTTAAAATTGAGGATCCTAATATAATAATTTTATTTGCGCATTCTTTGGTAGACTTCCATGCAATTACAAGTTGTCATTAATGTATTAAGAGCATTAATTATTTTTTTTGGAAAGACAACACAAGAGTTTTTCCCAATCAAATAGATGTTGTTAGAAGGTGAATAAGATCTAGAAGTCATGAATCACATCCAAAACACTTTTTGGATATGACTCAAATACAGTTTTATGAGAAATTTTTTCAGACCTATCATCATGTAAGAATTGTTCAAAGGTTTTGTGATATGAAAAAACCCTTTTATTTTAAGATAAATCATGTATGAACTACATGTTGTAGGATTTATATTGAATTTTCTATGCATTTTAATATTTATAATCATATATGTTGTATTTGGAACACTAACAATGTTTCATAGGAATGTGGTATATAAGTCCCTCTTAAGTCATCTAGAGATTTTGTTTCAAGTGTATTATGTAAGAAAGATGATGACTACATTTTTCATAAGATGTGTGTTTGAAAGGATTATGTGTTACTTGTGGTGGTTTTCAATAATTGTAAAGATGTGTATGTGTAGAGAGTTGTGAGTGCCCACCTATAGATGGTTATAGAAACTTAATATTGATGCTAGTTGAGATACTTTTATTGATTCTTACATTATGGATGTTTATTTTATGATTAACTCTTGGTTGTGGTCATGTTACATGTGTGGAATAGTGTAATTTTTCTTCTAGGATCTTATTAAGTTAAACTAAAAATGAAATATGACTAATTTGAAATGATGTACTAACCTATAATGAGGAAGTGTTTAAAATGGTTGGAGTGATTTTGTTCTACAGATTGTGAGTAAAGCTAATGGAAATGACTTATGTCATGTGATGATTATAAGTTCTAAGGATTATGAATTACTTTTCATGTTGGATAATAAATTGACCACTATAGAAATTTCATGGGACATTGGATCATATTTAATGAACTAATGTAAGAGAAAGCACTTGATTTGAATTAGTGTTAGGGACTATGTTGAGATCCCTATCAACAAGCCATGACAACATGCTTAAGTAATCAAGAAAAGAGGTACGTTAATTACATCTATACATTTTATAATTATTATGATATGGATGGGATACCAAATCTAAGCTTAAACTAGGCATTGGCCTATAGTACAATGATTGTTGCTTCTCTTTGTAATAGAAATATCTTGTGTTCGATTCCCGAAATGAGAACTTAAATAAAATTAATATAAAAAAAAAAATCTAAGCTTAGACTACATTTTCATTGTAATCATTGTAATTCATGTTTTTTGCTGATATTTCTAAATCGTGTTCTATTCATGTTGGTAGGCTGCATTGGGATATATGATCAGATTCATTAATTTTCCTATGGCATCTTGGTGTTCTTCGTTGACTTTATTAGTTAGCGTGTTGTGAAGATTTGGAGCGTGATCTTTGGATCATGGTATTTTTATCTAGATAGAGATTTGGGTGGACTATCTATGTCTTAGCCAACATGTCTTGGATCACAATATGTGTTGTGTATTGGGTATGTGCAGGATCATGGTATACCAAACTATGGCCTTAAGTGGCAATGAAAATTAAAAAAATCAGGGTTAGTCAACTTGACGTAAACAGTTGAACATCTTATCAACCTTATGTGAAAAAGTTGTAAGAATAGAATCTGTAGAAAATTTAATGTAGTTTCTAAACTACTAGCCCTTGTCTAAAAAAAAATTAATCTAATTGTTCAAAATTTTAGATTTCAATGCAGTAGTACAAAAATTTTAGGGAAAAGATAAAAAGTGTGTGTATGTTTGACCACCTTAATCACAATCAAATGATGATATATTTTCCCAAAATTCTAGATATAAGTAGTAGACTCATGCTTGGATGCGACACATATTTTTGTGTAATTTTTTCCAACAAAAAATTAATTATGAATTTTCTACTACAACTTATTCAAAATAAAAAAATCTCGTGTCTGACACCTTAACTAATTCTAAACTTTACAAAATTGAAAACTTTTTTTTTTCTTATAATAGCCGAAGCATAGAAAGTGACGCTTATTTTGAATTTCAAAAAGGTTAAATGGTTTGAAAGTTATAGTTGTTTTTTAATCAGTATGTCAATTACGACTTTAAAGATAACTCAATTAAAAAATAAGTAATAATTACTTACTGAACTCTAAATTTGCCAACAATTATATTGATGGAAAGCTAATAATCTCTTTAAGAAACTCTTTTCATTTCATCAATTTTGGGTGAAAAAAAATTGTCAGCTACATGGTCGAAGTCTCGAGATCAAAACAAATCTATTGAACATGCCTAATGCGTTGACCATTAATGTTTGGCATTGTCGAAGGCAAATACCAAGCCTAATCGGATATCCAAAATTTCCCACCTAATCAACTTTTCATTTTGACTGGTTTTTTCAAATTTAAATTACATATTAATTTTTTTTTATGTTAATATTAAATGAGTTGAGTATTTTTTTTCAATTTTAAGTTATATATTACAATTGTTTTTCTTAATATTAATATTAAATGATAATAGCGTAGCATTAGTATTATATAAATTTTTATATTAGTATTGTATTATATTATTATTATTATTTATTTCTCTATTGCATAATAGTATAATATTAGTAGGGGAGAGAGAGAGAGAGAGAGTTTGGGCAGGAAATTTCAGATATCTGATAATATCAGATATGAGATAATATCGAATATCTGATAATTTTGGATATCTAATATTTTTGGATATCTTATTCTTTTTATTGGCATTGAAAAGTAAAATTTTTATTCTCTGGGTCCCTATCCGAGATGCACGTTTTACAGTAGAGAATCATGAGATTGCAATTTCAGTAAGATAAAAATCTAGTTTTTCCCCTTTTCTTGGTTGTAATTTGTCTATTACCAAAGGTTTTTGCATCACCTTTTTGGTCTCACTATGATGAGTAGTAGTCGTCGAAAGCATAAATGCAAGAGGAAACTCACAAATGAAGAGATTGAAGTGTATAGAGAAATGGATAGGGTTTCCCATTGGAACAAGAGACAAGGTATGTTAAATATTAATGAAGATGTTGGCATAGGCCCACCCGTAAATGTGGTTTCAAGTGAAGAAGCACATGAATTTGAAATAATTTATGACAATAATATTGAAAATGAGAATGTAGGGATTGAAGATGAAAATGTAGGTTTTGAAAATGAACATGTAGATGTGTACAATGGAAGTGTGGACATTGACAATGACAATCCATTGATTGAATATGAAGGGATTGACAATGATAATGGTACACAAGAACCAAATCAACGTAAAACATCTCCAAATTATATGAGAAATGAAGTCCCTTGGGAGGAAGAAAGACAAACTTCAAAATTGAGACCTTCAAGAATAACTAAATGGTTACTTGAAATTGATGAGAACATAATGAGCAATTTCGATGGCAAGAGATCAAAAAGAACCATTCGGTTGTGGGTTTCAAAACTTTTTAATCAATTTTTTAGCCACAAGACATTGGTTGAGCAATGTCAAATGTTTGTGCAATTGTTAAAGATGCAGAAGATGAGATGTATACTAGTCAAATTGAAGATTAATATGAACAAGGAAAAAGAGAGGAATACTATTATTGTGAGAAATATTTTTAGTGCTCTCAATTCCATTGGGAAGACTACCAAGGAAAAAGATAAGAGAGCGGCTAGGAGGGTTATTACAACCTCCTTAGTAAGTCATCATTTGAGAAAGACTCATATGATGAGACAAACTTGTGTTGACTTGAACCTAAATCGTAAAACTTTGGATAGAGCACTTGCAAGAAGAGAAAGACTTGATGATCCTCTTCAAAATGATACATGGGCTTATGGTGGGAGAATTTTACGTTGTGATAAGAATCTTACCAATGGTGCGAAGGATCAAATTCAACAATTTTGGCAATCTCACTCAAGAGTGTCACCAAATGTGAAGGATGTCTTGAAGACTTGATAATCCTCTTCAACATGATACAAGTGCTCAGAGTGTGGTGGGCTAGTGAAGTTTGTTGAATGTTTTCATGAGGGTTGCAAACACGATTTTGGAAAGGCAATTGTCCACAAAAATGTATACAAAACTATTAAATATACATTGAAAAGTGGAGGTGAAGGCTCTAGATGTGAGTTGATTACAAAAGAATGCAATGTAGTTGATTTTATTTTAGATTTCAGGAAGAATATTTTTTACAAGTATGCAAGGCATAGTCACAAGTCTCAGTGGCTGGAACAAAAATTTAGGATGTGTAAGGAAACTTTCCCGATTGGCACTATTATATTGGTTGTTGACTTTATAGAGAACTATACATTGCAGCCCCAAAACAAGTTGCAAGCTCAATATTAAAATTCTATTCAAGTTGCTATTTTTGTGCACATAACATATAGACATTCCCCTGATAGTACAAAAGATGACCGGAAGATAATCAAAGAGTACCATTTTTATATGAGTGATGATAGATCTCACTCATCTGAGTATGTCCAACATTGCTTTGAGAATTATTTTGAGTGGGTGCGGGAAAATAATATTGCTATGGATAGACATCTCATTTGGTCAGATAACTACATAGGTCAATTAAAAAATGCTCGTATGTTTTATTGGTTATGTAGAATGCATGTAGAGAGAGGTGTACCTCATATTTGGAGTTTTTTTTAGGCAGGTCTTGGAAGGGGGAACATGATGGAGTAGGTGCATGCGTAAAGAGAGTTCTAGTTAAGGAGCAACTAAGGATTTCAAGTGTAGAACTCCTTGATGCTCATTCTATTTTTGATTGGTGTATTCAACATTGTGACACGGGGGACTCTTGATTCAACGGTGCACAGATTCTTTTGGTTGGTTGAGTTGGGCACAATAGGAGATAGGTTGGATTGTCAAACTATGAAAGATTCTTCAAAAATGCATTCATTTCGAAGCTCATATGCTAGTACATGGACCATTTGGACACAAGAGTTGGCTTGTTATTGTCTGAGGTGTCTTCAGTGTGATTGAGATCAGTGTGAGTCAAGTGAGTGAGTTGATACATGGGCTCCACATTATCTAACTCCTTTATCTGTCACAGTCTCAATAATAAATGATGACATGGATTGTTCACTTGAATACGACCATCTTTCAGATCTTCTACAACCATCACATGTTTTTGCATTGGTTGCACCACAGAGGAATGATGAGAGATCAAATTAATGGTTAGCACATTGTGTACGAGGAAAACAGACACTTGCACAAACGACGATAGATGATGATATGTTCACATATCCAACAGGATCACATGTTGTTGCAGAAACATGGTTGCGCACATATATGATTAGAAATAATGGCATTCTTGTATTTGAAGACTATGAGAAGCACAAAACCATTCTCATGTATTCACACCCTGTTATAGCAGCCATTGTTAAGTTGTTGAAACATCAAGTAAAACCAAAGACAAAGGAACTTTGGACTATTAGTACTGCTGATCATGAAATAATATTGAATACCCTCAAGAAGAGAGATGACCCTTCAGGCACACTTCAGTAGGTAAGTTCAACTCAAGTTGCAAGGTTTTCCATGTTTATTACGATTACGTTCAATAAATTAATTTTATTTTTTTCCTTTATTTGCTTGAGCCAATAAACTTGGTTTTGTATGTGGATTGTAAATGTAGTTGGATACATATATGATAGATATAGAAGATCGAGGTGTGCATTTGATTAGCCCATCTTTTATGATGGTAAACTTCACTATGCATTGGCTAGTCATGTTCTTTAGTTCGTTTAGTTACTTATACATTCATAATCTTTTTGTCAACCTATATAAACTTCTTATATTCTCTATTATCTTTTCTTGTGCCTTCTGAATGAAGGGATTGGAATGTAGATGTCATCGAGTACCATGTCTTAAACTTATACACTTTAGGAGTGGAAAGGAAACTTATTTATAATATATAGTTGTGTATCTAAGATTTTGTTTATAAAAACAACAATTGAATGTAATGTGCATATTTAGATGCCAAATTTTGTATATAAAAACAACAATCAGCTGTAATGTGCATATTTAGATGAAAATTTTTGTATACATAAAAACAACAATCGAATGTAATGTGCATATTTAGATGCCAAATTTTGTATATAAAAAATTTGAAGCAAAATTTGATGCAAAATTTGAAATTTAAAAGAGCACATGGGGTTGATTTGCAAATATTAAGAGCCCACATTTGTATCATCTTAATGCCATGTAAAGTGCAAAAATTGTGTTTCCTTACTATGAATGTTGTATCCTTATATTTTTATTGTCTTAATTTTGTATCCTTACATTTGTATTGTCTTAATTCCATGTACATTTGTATTGTCAAATGATGTAATAGTTGGAATCATTGAGTCAAAATTGGTCAAATGTGTCCAAAGTAAAATGGTGATTCCCTTGGGTGAAGGGATAGTGTTGAAGGATTGCATCCTGTAACCGAATGGACTATGCCATTAGCTTTGGTTGGGTGGGTAAACGCTAGTGACAACCCTATTTTGACCACTGAGTCAGTAGAACATTTGCAAACATGCCAGACCAAAGTGTCCCCAAGGTGCACTAAGCACGATTGGCAAATGATCTTTTGAGGCTCGTATCTCAGACCCCGTGAGAGGTATCGACGAACTATGTGATGCTACAGGACTATGTTTCTGAGGCCTACAATAACCTCTCTCCATTCTAGGAGATTTAATTTGTTTGAATTTGACACGCCAATCTCGCTTGATGCCAAAACTTGTAGTGAGGGTCAGTTGAACATTGCACCACTGGGTTTCTTCCAAAACATTTGTCCCAAGGCCAAATGGATTGTGCCATTAGCTCCGGTTGGGGGGGGTAAATTCTAGTGACAACCCCATTTCGACCACCGAGTCACTAGAACATTCACGAACATGCCGGACAAAAGTGTCCCCAAGGTGCACTACACACGATTGGGCAGCGATCTTTCAAGGTTTGTATCTAGGACCCCATGATAGGTATCAGTGAACCATGTGATACTATAGGACCGCATTTTTGAGGCCTACAATAACCTCTCTCCATTGTGGGAGATTCAAATTTGTTTGAATTTGGCATGCCAATCTCGCTTGATGCCAAAACTTGCAGTGAGGGTAGTTGAAAGTTGTACCACTGGGTTTCTTCCAAATCGTTCATCCTAGCACCAAATGGACTGCACCATTAGCTTCAGTTAGGTGGGTAAATGCTATTGAAAACCCTGTTTCAATCAGTAAGTCACTAGAACATTCATGAACATGCCGGACCAAAGTGTCCCCAAGGTGCACTAAACATGATTGGGCAGTGATCTTTTGAGGCTCGTATCTCGGACCCCGTGAGAGGTATTGACAAACAGTGAGATGCTACAAGACCATGTTTCTGAAGCCTACAATAAACTCTCTCCATTTTGGGAGATTCAATTTTTTTGAATTTGGCATGCCAATCTCGCTTGATGCCAAAACTTGCAGTGAGGATACGTTGAAAGTTGCACCACTAGGTTTCTTCCAAACCGTTCATCCCAACACCGAATGGACTATGCCATTAGCTCCAGTTGGGTAGGTAAATGCTAGTGACAACCCCATTTTGACCACCGATTCACTAGAATGTTCGTGACCATGCCGAACCAAAGTGTCCCCAAGGTGCACTAAGCACGATTGGGCAGCGATCTTTCGAGGCTCATATCTCGAACCCCGTGAGAGGTATCAGTGAACTATGAGATGCTATAGGACCATATTTTTGAAGCCTACAATAACCTCTCTCCGTTCTAGGAGATTCAAATTTGTTTGAATTTGGCACGCCAGTCTCACTTGATGCCAAAACTTGCAGTGAAGGTCAGTTGAAAGTTGCACCACTGGTTTCTTCCAAACCGTTTGTCCTAGCACCAAATGGACTATGCCATTAGCTCTGGTTGGGTGAGTAAATGCTAGTGACAACCCCATTTTGACCACTAAGTCACTAGAACATTCGAGACCATACCGAACCAAAGTGTCCCCAAGGTGCACTAAGCATGATTGGGTAGCGATAATTCAAGGCTTGTATCTCAGACCCCGTGAGAGGTATCGATGAACTATGAGTTGCTACATGACCATGTTTCTAAGGTCTACAATAACCTCTCTCAGTTCTGGGAGATTCAAATTTATTTGAATTTGAAACACCAGTCTCGCTTGATGCCAAAACTTGCAGTGAGGGTTAGTTGAAAGTTGCACCACTCGGTTTATTCCAAACCGTTCATCTTGACACCGAATGGACTACACCATTAGCTCTGATTGGGTGGGTAAACATTAGTGACAACCCTTTTTCAACCACTGAGTCACTAGAACGTTTGCGACCATGCCGGACCAAAGTGTCCCTAGGGTGCACTAAGCATGATTCGACAATGATCTTTTGAGGCTCGTATCTTAGACCCCGTGAGAGGTATCAAAAAATTGAGATGCTATAGGACCATGTTTCTAAGGCCTACAATAACCTCTCTCTATTTTGGGAGATTTAAATTTGTTTGAATTTGGCACGCCAGTCTCGCTTGATGCCAAAACTTGCAGTGAGGGTCAGTTGAAAGTTGCACCACTGGGTTTCTTCCAAACCATTCATCTCGACACCAAATGGACTAAACCATTAGCTTTGGTTGGGTGGTTAAACATTAGTGACAACCCCATCTAGACCATTGAGTCATTAGAATGTTCAGGACTATGCCAGACCAAAGTGTCCCTAAGGTGCACTAAGCATGATTGGGCAATGATCTTTCGAGGCTCATATCTCAGACCTCATGAGAGGTATTGGAAAACCATGAGATGCTATAAGACCATGTTTATGAGGCCTACAATAACCTGTCTCTATTTTGGGAGATTCAAATTTGTTTGAATTTGGCACGCCAGTCTCGCTTGATGCCAAAACCTACAATGAGGGTTAGTTGAAAGTTGAACCACTGGGTTTCTTCCAAACCATTCATCCTGACACCAAATGGACTACATCATTAGCTTTGATTGGATGGGTAAACACTAGTGACAACCCCATTTCAACCTCTGAGTCGCTAGAACATTCGCGACCATGTCGGACCAAAGTGTCCCCAAGATGCACTAAGCACAATTGGGCAGCGATCTTTTGAGGCTCGTATCTCGAACGTCGGGAGAGGTATCAAAAAAAGGTGAGATGCTACAAAACCATGTTTCTAAGGCCTACAACAACCTCTCTCTACTCTAGGAGATTTAAATTTGTTTGAAATTGGCACGCCAGTCTCGCTTGATGCCAAAACTTGTAGTGAGGGTCAGTTGAAAGTTGCACTACTAGGTTTCTTCCAAACCATTCATCTCAACACCGAATGGACTGTGCCATTAGCTCTGGTTGGGAGGGTAAACTCTAGTGACAACCCTATTTTGACCATTGAGTTACTAGAATGTTTGGGACCATGTCGGACCAAAGTGTCCTCAAGGTGCACTCAGCACAATTGGGAAGCAATCTTTCGAGACTCGTATCTCAGACCCTGTGAGAGGTATCGACGAACCATGAGATGTTACAAGACCATGTTTTTGATGCCTACAATAACCTCTCTCCATTTTGGGAGATTCAAATTTTTTTGAATTTGGCATGCTAGTTTTGCTTGATGCCAAAACTTGCTGTGAGGATCAATTGAAAGTTGTACCACTGGGTTTCTTCCAAACCGTTCGTCTTGGCACCGAATGGTCTACACCATTAGCTCTCATTGGGAAAGTAAATGCTAGTGACAACCTCATTCAGAACATCAATTCAGTTGAACATTCACGAACATGCTAGACCAAAGTGTTCCCAAGGTCCACTAAGCACCATTGCGTATGTTAGCGAGCGCTCTAGTGTGTCAAGAGGCAAAGTAATCCTATAAATGGATCCTTGGATTGGTGTGTCAAGAGGTGAGCATTCTGATATTTTGTATTGATTGATAATCCTTTGTAAAGAATCATGCATTGTAAGTCATTAAATGACATTGAGAAGGGATAAATGTACCTAGGGGTCACTAGGGGTGATTAAGTTAGTCCTAGGTTAGTTGGATTGATCTAAGGACCTATAAGGTCTAGAATGGATATAAAATGGCCAATAGAGTCAATCAAATTATGTAAAATCACTTGAAGTGGTAAAATATGGAATTTGCCTATATTGGCAAAATAAGCCTATAAGGCTCATATGGGGTTATAGGTTAGTTTGGATTACAAAGGTTGTTTTAAACATTTTTAAAAGTTATAAGAAGGGGTATTAGATTCTAGTTGTCGAGTTGACAACATTAGTTATCAACTTGACAACATCTTTAAATCATACTTTGGTTATGACAGCTGGTTTGGGACTGTTACCAAGTAGTTAGACAATTAGATAGAGGTTGCAACTAGGTTTTGAAGGAGTTTTGAGTATTTCTTTTAGGGGATCTATGTGAGTGAATGGGGTATGTCAAGTTGGGAGTGTTCTTGAATTGAATGTGATTTGGGTTGGGTAGTGAAATAAATACATTTCTTTGATTATTGTTTACATCTTCCATGCATTACTTTTAGTTTTATTATTGTTCTTAAAGCAAAGCAAGTGACTATTGTTCTGTGACTAGTTGAAGGGTACAGTCAGTGTGTAGGGATTGTAGTCTCCTTAAGGGATTGAGTCTCCCACCCACTGTGACCAATGTAATTGGTCGGAGAAGGAGTTGATGTATTATATCCTTGTATTATAATTGTTTTATGCAAGGATATGTGAAGTGATGGTTGAGAGAACACTAATTGATGGAGTTTACTGAATGAAGGAGAGCTCGTCTTCACACTAGTCATTATGGAAGTTGAATACCCTTGAGAAGATTTTTTCTTATGATGGAATATGGATATTAGGATCCATAATAATGTGTTCATCCAACTGGATTGTCTTGGAGAGAGTTACAAAGGTCTTTTTGAGTAGACCCTAGGTATTTGACCCTAGAAACAAGGGTTTGGTGGCTAGCGAATTTGGTGAGTGGTGAAACCTTATAAAATTGAAAACCTTGTGTTTTGAAACCTTAAGAAAGACTGTTTCATGCTTTGGGTTGTATGGAGTAAGTGCATATATAAGTTGCTTTGTTATTTGGAGGAAATTAGGCCTAGTTTGTGGGTGCTAGGGTAGTGGATATGGTATTTGCTCCAAAGGAGTCTATCCCAAGTCTTGGGGAGGATTTAAGGAATCCAAAAGTGTATCTAGGTCAACCATTAGTTTCTTGATTTGTTTGGAGAATTTTGTAGAAAAAGGTTGATTTATGACCGGTGAAGGCTACAAGCCTAGAAGGGCTATTGGAGTGGATTGGTGGAAGATGAGTTGACCAAAATTGGTAGATTGGTGGAACATAGTAGATGGACTATATTAAGATGTTATATGGTGTTACAATCAAGGTGGAAGACCTATTTCAAGTTTTGACAAGATGGAGGCTCTAGGTGCACTGAGAGGCCTAGAATAGAGTTGGTGCCAAGAGAAGTTGGGATGAGAGGTTAGAGGAAGTGAACTTGTTCAAAATGTTGAATGTGTTGGTTCTCTAAAGTCAGAGAACTCTATTTGACCCTTGAGTTGAGACTAACTCCTTGAGTAGATTCCAAGATGCTTGTAGAATCCTCAAGTTGAGTTGGGTTCCATGAGGGGATAGTAGAGGGCTTTGCATCAGATTTGCTTGGTTGAGATCATCAGATACACATGAATACAATGTAGCACATAAATTTTGAATTCACTTAAATGATGAATTACACATATGAACACACGTAGCATATAAAGCGTACACATAATTTTTCTTTAAGTCATGAAGCATACATGTAGCTCATAGATTATAAAGCATACACATGAATTCACTTAAGTCATGCACGTAGCCCATACACATGAATTTAGGTTATGAAGAATGTACTTGAATATACATGAATATACTTAAGGCATAAATTATACACATGAGTACATACACACAAACATATTTACATACTAACAATGAATAAATGAACACACAATTAACAAATTGGATCGAATATCAAGTTTCATATATATCCAAATGACCAATAATTTTGTACATATTTACAAAATCAACATATCTAGATACAATGTGGCATACGCAAACTCAAAATGTGTCATATGACGTCTCAAAATAAGAAGTTCAACTACAAATGTTTCTAGGACATCCTATTCTACTGGTGGATCATTAAAATGAAGCCTCTTTGAAGTACTCTTTGGCTCTGATAGATCTTGCATTCAAACACAAAAGCGAAACCCCAAGTTAGATTACTTAATTTATATGGTTTCTAGAAATAAAAAATAAAAATTCAGAATCATAGTCAACAATAATAAATAAAATTTAAACTAAAATTGAACTCTCATGTACCTCGCCTCTCTGTCTCCTCACGTGGATAGGAGACCTAATACATGTCCTTGGTAGCGAAGGAACAATGCCACCAATGTCGACTCCAACCTGTATATGTTTTTGAACATGAGATTGATCTACGAGTTATATTTTTAATGTTAAATCCTTGGTACAAAATATATGTTTACAAAATAACCGAATTAACATTAAAACTTACATGTGTTAAACTTTCTTCAAGAAATGTCGACTAAGTCATCAACGATACAAACCCTTGGCATTCTACCTCCCTCAAACTAGGGGTGACCTACAAAATTCAAACAGATACCTCATACTATCATAACTTGATCATATTATATATATACTTGATAGTAAAATACACACAAATAACTTTAGAAATATATGTACCGTGGGGCTATCACTACGAATTGAGATGCATGTGACTCTATCATGGTGAAAGGGTCTCACGACATCATCAGACACCACTCTCTATCAAATAAACCATGTAAATTAAAAATGAGTATGCACAACTGACAAGTATACATGTATGCATAAACAAACTAAATTACTTAATTACCTTCCCCTTGTCAACGTCTGACGCCTGCACCCCCTCACTTTGCCCTCAGTGGCAATTGGTGACACCTGCATCAGTATTTAATAAGATGATCTTAAAAATTAAAAAAACACATGTACATATACTATTATAATAATTTAAGGAAACCAATGAGTACATTAAAACATATGTACCATGGAAGTGTCTGATATGGCCTAAAGCGTGGACCCCTCCACCTATGCCATCTCCTCCTCTATCATCAACTAAACATAAATGTAACACATAAAAAAACATAAGTGGGAAATTATTATAAGAAAATTCTATGAAAAATATGAATGTTTAAAATTAAATACAATGTAAAAAGTGAACTGTTTACCCTTACCATAACAGTAGGAGCTTGTGGCTATGTATTCCCCTAATGCACATCTTCATGAGGTACTTCAGTGCCTGTAGTGTGCTGTGTTGTATCGTCCACCTCGAAGACGTAGTTATATGCATCACTATCATTCAAGGGACCTAAGCACAGATTCTTACACATAATGCAAGTGTGGGGCACATAAACTTGTGAGCTCGTGGAGGATGTAGAAGGGCCAGAAGCATCAATATGAGGAGGCAACAATGCCCTACACTGCATAACCAACAAATCACTCAAGGTGTGAATGGCTCGAATAGTCTGTGAGCCAACCTTAGCAATAATATCAGGATGCTACATTGTAGGAGGTGGTAAAATCTTGGAAGGGGGGACATATGTGCGGGATTTCACTCGGTGTGCCCATGGACTGTCTTGAGGAGCGCCTAAGCCTACACCCTGGTTCGGTCTCATACTCTAATAATTTACCTTGTGACTGAGCACAAATTCGGCATACAATTTTTTAATGAAATAAAATGGGACATCCAAATTTTTGTGAGGTGGTCTATAAAAAACCATCCACCAACGGTCCCAAAAGTTGTCACGTATTGCATCATTTGTGCACAATTTAATTGAAAACTTGGGTTTTTTAGGGTCCACTTTTAGACCAATTTTGGGATCCACAAAAAGATTACATATGTCATGTTTTTTTATGTTTAGGTTCATAACTTGATCATAGTCAAGCCCATCGTCAAATTGGGCATGCATGGAATCGTGCCAAAGAAGTGCCACATTATGTTGCTCTATAAGTTTCTCCATGTTTTCAATAATGGAGTTCAATGTGGAAAATATGGGGCACAATGTGGGGATATTAGCATATCTGGTCTGATATCCTCTAAGTTGTTTTAGATTGTCTCCTATGAGATCTTCTAAATGACGAGGGTTTGAAAGTGGGGGATTGTTTGGAGGTGGTTCTGGATTATTTTCGGGATCATTGGGAGGGTTTTTTGATTGATTTGAGTTCATGTCTGATTACAATTAGAACACAAATAGATAATTACAATCAATTTAAAAAATAATAAAAAAATCATTTAAACCCTATTTTTATATAAAAAATTATAAATTTCAAATGAAAAATAATAAAAAGTTAAAAATTAAACTTACTTGTTGATATTGAGTAGATTGAATATGAGATATGATTGGATATCCAAAACCCTTAGAGTCACATTCAACGTTTTCATACTAAAAATGTTGAACGCGATCACGGGCTAAGTAAATATAATTTACTGGCAAAAATCATATATTTGATTAAGCCTTGTGCTTTGGCTTTTGGCTTGGCTAGGTGTACTAACACCTAGGCCTACTAAAAATTCAATAAACTTTTTAGTGCGCTAGACGAGTGAAAAGCTCATTTTTTCACATCACCACTTTTTGGCATACCATGATGCTGCACATACCCTATTACTCTTTGTAATATTTTTTAATTAGGTCCCTGACCGACCTAGTTGTAATGAGTTGATGTAATGTATTTAAAGATGTAATCTTTGAGTATCGATAGATGTGCAATGGATGTGAGATGTTGGATAAAGTTATATTAGTGGATGTGCAAAGACGCATGAGTGGAATCTATAATAAGTATAGAATAGAGTTTCACTTCATTGAAGTTGTATTGGCATGTCTGAGATTCTATTAGTCAGTTCATCAAATTAGTGTATTGTAGTCCATCTTTGGGGTTGTAGCCCTAGTTGTATTTTAGGTTTTTTCCCTCATTTGTATTTGAGCACCGAGCTCTAGACATCGAGCTTGAATGCATGTACATTCCTATTGTACCTTTAACATGGTTTTATGTACTAGTGTATCATCTAGTGGGTTTGATCCCCACCATAGTTTTTCCCTTAATGGTGGTTCAACACAAAAAATATTAGGTGTTATGTGTTCTTGTGTTGATGGTTTAATTGCTTCATATTTATCTAAGTAAGGAAGTTAAGTATTGCTAAGTTTTGTATTGACAGAACTATTTTGGACACGACTGATTCACCCCCCCCCCCGCTCTTAGTTATGTGTGATGCCTTATTTCTATCATATATTTAGAAGCTAAGCTCAAAGGATATGGTCATAGGTCTACTTCATATCAACTTTTCAGATGGTGTATGTTTAGGATTCTCAATGGGGAAGCATTTAGAAGAGAAGTTTGACAAAGAAAAATCATGGAGACCTTCATAAGTTCTTCAACTAGTTCACACTGATTTAGCAAGCCCATTTCCAATGCCATTATTCAACAAGGCTCGCTATTTCCTCACTATTGACAAATTATCATGCTACACATGGGTCTCCTTTCTTGGTCACAAGATTGAAGTGTTTGACAGATTTGAGAATAAATCATGGAAACAAGTTAAGATTCTTCACATAGATAATGGAAGGGAATATGTAAACATTAGACTTAAGGGATTTTGCACACTTCAGAGAATTGATTTTCAACACTCAATTTCATACACTCTACATCAAAATTGTGTTATAGAGAGAAAGAATAGAACACTTAAGGAGATGGAAAGATTCTTGATACATGCTAAGTATCTTGGTATAAGTTTTTGGGAAGAAGCTATAAATTGTGCCATAAATATCCAAAATTGGGTTCCTCATAAGGATTTGAAGGTTATCACTCCTTTTGAGGCTTAGTGTAGTAGAAAATAGATTGTGAGACACTTTAGAGTCTTTGGTTGTCCATCTTGGGAAAATATGGCTTCAAAAAAATGCAAGTCATTAGAAGCTAAGAGTAAGCCTTGTATATTTGTTGGATATCCTAAAGGTGTTAAGGAATATAGACTTATGGATCTAGAGACACATGAGATATTCATTGAGAGGAGTGTTCATTTTGAGGAAAGCTCTCCTATCTTTTCCTCTACTCCTCATCCTTTATCCATTATTGAAAGCGATATTAGTGATTTAGATGATGATTCTACCTCAACATTGAATTACAGGATTATACCTTTGTAGGGTCTACTTGCATTGAAGTAAAGATGACACTGCTTCTTCATCTTCTACAAGACCTTCTTGGGCTCAACAGACTCTTGATTCAATAGGTTCTCTTGTAGAGGATTCTTTAGACACTTGAAGGACAATATCACAACACCAACATCTTCCACATGCATACATTCCTATAGTTTCAACTCCTTGGAATTTAGTGTAGTTAGATATAAATTTTCTTCTAGACATAGCTTCATGGAATGACTACTTGACAAACACTACAGGTTTTTTTAAGGAGTCCTACATTGTAGATATCAGAGACATCATTGATGATATTAATTTTCTCTTTTATGAAGATGATCCTTGTTTAGTTGTTGCGAGTGAATACTCTCACCCTCTTGTTCATTCTCCAAATGATCATTCTTTGATTTTGATGTGATTGCAGATCCTTATGTAAAATAATTAGAGGAGGTCTCTTTACTTTAAAGGAGACATTAGGGTCTTTGGATCATGTTCTACATTCATCCTCATTAGATCCAAACTTATCTTTTTTAGTAGTGTGGACTAGTACACCTAATTTAGAAGGGATGTCTTTCAGTATCAACATGAGGATAATTGAGCAGTTTTCTTAGACTCCATACATTTTGAGATTTCTTCCTACAGATTAGGGGGCATATCTCATACACCTTTGGTTTTTTTCTTCCTAAGGGGGGGAATGTTGTTCGTTGTTCATAGACTAGCTTCTACATCCAACTTGGATAATCTATCACTAGATTGCATTCTACATTGAGAGGGGTCTACTTTGTCTCTCTTCTTCTCTCTTATGGGAGGGACTTTTTCCGTGCATGGGGTTTTGTCCTTCTCATAATTATTTGAGAGTTACTCTCTCTCTCTCTCTCTCTCTCTCAGAGGGGGGGGGAGTTTTTTCCCACTAGGTTTTTTTGATTTCTCTGATTTATGAGATTGCATTGTATATTTCTTTGATACCATGTAAGAATTCTCTAATAGAAACAAACCAAGATATAGAGGCCAATGAATAGCACAAAAGACAACAATAATATGATAAGAATAAGTTGTATTCTCACCAATGATGTAAAATCTCAACTCAACTGGAATTGGTCAACCAATAATGAATGAGTACAATGTAGATGTGCTTGCTTATATAGGAAAACAGAATAAGTGACTATGATAAAGAAGAGATAACTTATTACCCACACAAGGTGGAATCACATGTCTAGGGATCATCTTCCATTGTGAAATGAGGTATGTTCAACATGTGGAATGATAAGTGATAACTGCACTAAAGGTGGAGACATTGGATAAAGTGGAATATGGTAATTATCACCACCTAAAGTGGATTTTCTTCTACACCATGTGAAACTAAATATGAAACTTCCTATTTGTATCAAATGTAAACTACTATGCATGCATTATCCTAATTAAGCTTAAGTAAAGTGTAATTAGGTGAATAATTTATTACACCAACAAAATGGTCCTATCAATGTCGATGTATCATCATAATGTATTATCAAAGCATCACAAAGTATCATAAAACACAATAAAAATTCTAGCACACACATAGAAAGGTCCTAAATAGATTTCAACCACATAAACTTAAACAATAGCATATGGGAGGGTATTACCTGAGTACATTTGGATTAGTTCCTGCCATAGCCTTTTTATAAGTTTGTAGGTGTAGATGAAATTCAACGTGATTTCGACAGGAACAAGTTTCATGTACCTTATTTATACACACAAAACATGGTTGTAATCTCTCAAACATCCTTTGACAATTCTTCACCTTTAAAAATTATTGTTTGAATGCTTCAAGAAGTTCACTTTGTGTTGTATCTATAAAATGTTTTGGATGTGAGATTTTGATTCTTTTGAAAGGTAGAATGATTTTGGAAATTTGGTATATATCATTGGTTGATTGAAATATCGTCTAGTCATTGTGCCAATTGATGTAAAATTTATTTTTTGGTAAAATATAAATGGCCCTGAAGTTATTTGTACCTATTCCAATGCTAATTTTTTTCTATAATAAAACCATAAGATGATTTGTACCTATTTAGAGGCCAAATTTAGTACACATAAATGGCCATGAGCTGATTTGCACCTAATTAGAGGTAATGAGATGATTTGTACCTATTTAGAAGCTTTTTTAATGTACACATTTTGTATCATTTGATTATAAATGAATAACTGACTTTTGTGATGAATTTTGTGTCTACGATTCTCAAAAAATTCACAGTGCAATTCTCACATGTGTGTAATGTTGATTTTGTATCTATAATATATGAAAATTATGATGATTATGATTATGTATGTCCTACATTCATTAAGGTTGTCCCAGGTTAATTAAGGCTACCCCATTCTTATGAATGTTACTTGTCAACCTAGAAGATGACATTTTAGATGTAATATAGACATTTTAGACTACAAATAAAATAGAAATTAGGCTACCTTACAATTGTTCATTGCATGTTTTTGACCATTTTTGCGAGGCCCTCACATGACCAATTTCATGTGCTACCTCCAGTTTTAAAAAATTAGACTACCTTGCAACTTTTTTGCATCCTTTTACAACTTTTGCAAATTTTTTCATTTTTGCAAAATTTTCAATTTTCACAAATTTTGCATGATTTGCAACTTTTTGATATTGTTGGACAAACGTACACCTAACATATTCATAATGAATCTAGGAAAACCCTAATGAACTAACATAATTCATAATGAACCTAAGTTAGTCCTAATGAATGTATAATATGGACTAAAAAATCTATAATATATAATAGATGTGACTCTAAGTGGTAAATGAATCGAAACAAAAATGGAGATGAATATAAATACAAAGACTAACAAGTCTATATTAAGCTTGATGTAATCATAGTTGTGCTCTACCTCTATTAGGGTGTCCTATTGCTTATGCAAACTTGAGCGCAATCATAGACTTAGTAAGTAATTTTTTCAATCATAGCCTTAGTAAGTAATGTATTTGATTTGTGATGACATTTTATAGAGAGAAAATGAGATGGAAAATGATAATGTGTTTATAGGTATAAGATCTCACTCACAATTAAAAGTTTCATGTACAGTTAACCATACTTATTACATTTACATAAATTAACTATTAGGAAATCCTATTGACGATGTGTTTATATGTTTAAATATGTCAAAGAGCAAAGGAGGCATCACATGAAATTGGATCCATCTTGATTAGTTTCCATCCCTCATTACTAAGAATCCATGTTATGATTAATAACAATATGAAAATGATCATTAAATTTGGTGAACTTTCATAAATCAAATACATTAAATTTAGCACTTACAATTTAGATGGAATACAAATTTTGTAATTTATAAAATTTCTATTTAAGTGCAACCTCATTAATTCACAACATGTTGTTGTTCATAAAGGTTAACCATTCTAAATTGAATATTATTGGGTCATATAGTATCCAAAGAAGGTATTCACATTGACCCAGAATGAGTCAAAGTCATCCAACAATTGACTTTACCAACTAGCAAGCCAGGAGTTAGGTCATTCTTTGGCCAAATCAACTTTTTGAGAAGATTCATCCTTGATTTCTCAAACATCACCAAGTCAATTGTCAATATGATGAAAGGTGATGTAAGTTTCAAGTGGAATGAAGAAGGAAAGTTGACCTTCGAACAAATTAAGTCTGCCATATCAAATTGCTCCGACTCTATCTTATCCTGACTTTTCAAAAGATTTTCATATCTATTATTATTCTTTTAAAATAATCGTATCCTCGATATTGACCCAACCTAATGAGGATAATGTTGAGGCTCCCATCACCTTTATGAGTATTCCTTTAAAGAAACATAAACCAAAGTACTCTTTGATGGATAAGAATGTTTATGTTGTGGTTAGAGTTGTTAATCAATTTCTGTTTTATATACTCAATTCTCACTCAACAATGTTTGTTCCTAACATAGCTGTGAAGACCATTCTTACTCAACAAGAAATAGGACTAAATAAAAGAGCTTCTTGGATAGTGAAAGTTCAAGAATATGACATTGATATCAAGCCGACGAAGCTAGTAAGGGAAAGAGGTTTGTGCAAACTTATAGCAGAGGGTGGCTCTTACAAGAAAGGAAATGACAAGAAAGAGATTCCATTAATCTTATTTGTTGGTATAGTAGATGAATGGTTCTCAAACATTGTGTATTTCTTAACATATGGAGAATGCCCAACACACATGTCCCCCAAAGAGAGGAGGACCTTAAATTTAAAAGCTACAAAGTATATCATTTGGGGAGATTTCCTATACAAGAAAGGAATAGATGGTATGTTCCTAAGGTGTGTGGATCAGGAATAGAGAAAGAAGCTTCTTTAAGTGTTCCATAATGAAGCATGTGGTAGACATTTTCCTTCCTTAGTGACAACATTAAAAATACTAATAAATTTCTATTATTGGCTTGGGATGTTTAAAGATGCCAAGGAATGGGTCAAGAAATGTGAATCATGTTAGTAGTTCAAAGGAAAAGTACAACTTATAACCCTGCCACTAAAACCAGTGATAGTTGAAGAACTCTTTCAGCAAGGGGGTCTCGATTTCATTGGACCCATCAACCCACATTCAAGTGTCAGTCATAATCACATCCTAGTGGAAAAAGATTATTTTACCAATGGGTCAAGGCTACACCGATCAAACATACAACTTCATAAGTTGTTTGCAATTTCATCAAACAAAATATTCTAGTAAGATTTGGAGTCCCTAACAAAATTATCACTGATAATGCTACCAATTTCTCTTCACATGAAATCTATGCGTTCTACTACAAATATGGAGTGATGCTATCACATTCATTTGATTGTACTACCCTCGAGGAAACAGTCAAGAAGAGGCCAATAATAAAAACATTGTGGCTATCCTCCGTAAGCTAGTTGATGAGAATCAAAGAACTTGGCATAAGCACTTGTACAAGGCTTTGTGGGATGACCGTATAACTAAGAAGAGAGCCACTGAGATGCCTCCATTTGAGCTAGTGTTCAACATAGAAGCCAAATTACCTTTTCCCTTAGAACTCTCTGCTCTAAAATTACAAGATGCATTAGAGAACTATGAATTCAGAGATCCTCTGGAGAAGAGAATACTATATTTGACCAAGATGGAAGAGGAAGAGAAATGGTAGTGGACAAAATCAAAGAGCACCATGCACGTGTAAAATAATTGTTTGACAAGAAAGCTAGAAAAAGGGCGTTTAAAGTGGGTGATCTTGTATTGCTATGGGATAAATGGAGAGAACCAAAGGGACTTCATGGCAAGTTTGAATCACTCTAGAGGGGACCTTTTTAGATCAAAGAAGCTTGTGGTGAAAACTCATTCTATCTTGCCTACTTGGATGGTACATGCTTACCCCTTCCTTATAGTGGGCAACATATGAAACTATATAACTAGGAAGGCAGTTGGCCACCATCTTTGTACAGAGGTTAATTAGGAGTTTTTTGCTTGTTTATTTTCATGTTGGTGTGTGTACGTTCCCCAAGTTTTTGGTGTGTGTTAGTTCATTGTGAAATTACGCCCTTTTTGGTGACTCTATGACCCTTTGGATAAAACACTACTCCCTTTAAATTTTGGGTTCATCCAACATCCCTCATGGTCCTTGTCCCCACATAGAGCCAATTGTTGCCCCTATATGTGTATACCCAAACATTTGAACTTTTGTATTATAATAATGAATTTTAAATGCTTGATGTTCTCCTCGCTTGGTTGTCTTCCTTTCTATGCTTAGCCTTTCACAAAATTTGAGTCATTCTGCCCTATTGCAAATAAAAGTCGTTGAGGTTCAACCAAGAAAATATCAAACGATTTGGTGGAATCATTTCAATCTTATGAATTAATTGAATCAAAATGTTCCTCAACTTTATCTTACAATTCAAATTTCTGAAAAAAGCTTGCCTTAGTCAAAAGTTATCGTAGGTTAATTATGCTCCACTTCTCATGTGATTTCTTGAGATCATTAACCTGCAAAATAAAAAAGAAGTTTAACCTTTGTCAAAAATGCAAAATACATAAGTTAATCAACCTCTTGCAAAAATATAAATGATTAATTAACCTTTTGAAATCATACAAGTTGTATAAATTAATTAACCTTACCTAAAAAGTATGAGGTTAATTAACTTTTTCTAATTTTAAAAAGATTAATTGAACTTTCAGAATTACACAAAATTGAGAGGTTAATTAACCTCTTTCCTAATTACACAAAATTGGGAGCTTAATTAACCTCTTGAAAGAATTGTTAACCTTCTATTTTATAACCATCTTTCAAATGTTTGAACAAGCTTAATTGATGTGAAATCGGTTGGTCTGAAAGAAGTTTTAGAAATTCAAGGAAAATGTGATCGGCTGTATGAGAGCCGAACTCCACAATCTTTGACAGCATCCTCCCTATAAACACCAAGTCACTGCAATGAAAGGGAAACAATCAATCCATATGCAGAAAGCGTACACCCAGTCATGCCAGCCAACTGTTTGATAGAATACCACAAAGATATGTCATCTCACGATATATAATGATTGCAGGAAGCGCACAAAATGGATTTGTTGAAAGGAGTTTTGAAACGTTGAAACAACGGCTCATGATGAATGCATGATATGTATATTGCCAAAATGATTATTGGATAGGCTTTATAAACCACTAAACATAATACCGCAGGAAGCCTTCGAGCTGGATTGACCATGAATTTTGGTTGTTATGATAATTGTTTTGTGTTTGCTGACATAAACCAAGAATACAAACAGTTGGGCAGATTTGCTTCAAGAAAAAGTGTCAGTGGAACTTTGAAACCGAGACATTACATGCGAATTGTTTGACAGAAAACCCGATGGTTGTAAATGGTTAAGACTTGACAGTATGTTGCGACTTGTTTTCATAATAGCTCATATAAGTGTCGACACAAATATTGGAATGGGACCACTAGAATAGCACATGGAAGAATAGGTGAGACACATAAGTTGTTTGACAGAATTTTTTTGTTGAAAAGAGGCTTTAGAAAATCTGAAGCAAATGCAGTATGCGGGTGCGCGTGTTTTGAAACCAATCCTGCACTCTACTAACAACCCCTGCGCCAAAATGGGAATGTTGAAGCAAGGTATCGACACCCCTCAAAGCATGATGAAGGCGGATTTTTTGACAGAACGATTTCAGCAGATGCACATGCCGTGAGTGGAACCACAAACAAGGTTCTTGATTTGTTTGACAAAATGCTTTGAATACACAGAGCGTTAGTTGTTTGATAGAATGTCGTAAAGACATGTCATCAAAGAGTCTTTAGAAACTTTCAAGCATGTATAATTGGCTAGCGCAAAGCTGAATTTAAAAACCTTCACCAACATCCTCCCTGCGTGCTCAGGCTCGTTTGGTTGCTGGAATTACTGGAATTAACTTCGAATTGGAAAATGGGAATTGGTTTCCCTTTTCAAAATTAAATTCTCAATTTTAATTTCATGTCTCAATTCTAATTCCAGATTCTGAGGAGAATTGGCTGAATGCTCATTTTGAACCAAAATTAAAATTGACCTATACCAATTCACCAATTCCTATTTTCAATTCCAGATCAATTCCATCAAAAGCATAAAACAATTAATATTTAGAACAAAGGATATGGTTTGAAATACACTAGTAGACTTGCATTCAAAATGTCCAAGCATTGCACAAAATGTGAAATCAACTTCTAGAGCGTCAATGGGAATTATTAAACAAGTTTATAGGCATCCTTCAAAATATGAACACAGAAATTTTCTCAGATGTCTTAATTTCAAGTTCTTTTGTTAACAGACATGCACCAAACTGTTTGATCTCATGGAAGTCAGTACTGCAAGTTGTACAAAAGGGATATCATGTCATGGATGTAAGTGGAAAGTTCTGAGGGCTTGAATAGGTGAAGATAAGTAAAAGTAATAAAAAAAGATTTTGATATCAAGTTTTCTGAAGGAACATATTTGTTTTCAGCTGGTTGAAGAGCAGTGTGACACAATGAAGGTTAAATACCAGAAGCCTGATTATGCCCCAATACTCAAGTGCACACTCCCAGAGATTGGTGATACGATACTGGGAAATGTCAGCATCCAGGATTTTTGGAAGTTAATGGAGAATGAGGAAAGAATCAGGATGGCATCTCGGATTCTTGACAGCAGTCTAGCTCGCGCTGGAGATCATCCAATACCTGTTCAGTGTCTAGAGCTTGTGTTGTGATACAGGTAGTGACACCTAATCTAGATGTAGTTGCAAGTATTCTTCAAAAATCAACCAAGGTAATGTCCAGGTTCGCGGCTGATGCATCTTCAGGAAATCTTTGTGTTGAGGTGGCTAGGCCTATTGTAGAAAATAACGTTGAGGAGGCTAGTGAAGGTGACTTTAGCATTAGCAAGGTAGATCTTGGCCTTCCATCATTCAAGAGATGTTCACAACTTTGAAATATCTATAGCCCAACTAGTACAAAGAGATAGGAAAGAGAAGCAATCAAAAGATTAGCTCAAAAACCAGGTGCAGGTCTTAGTATCTTATATTAATTCTATTGTTGATTCTTCAGATATGTCTTTAGCAACAACTTCTACATCATCTCTCACAGGTCCAGAAGGCATACTTGAAAAGAAGGTTGTTGAAGACATATACAAATGTTCGTCTCTTAGTAAAATGATTGAAGCATGGATTAGTGGAATGAAGAAAGAAGCTCTGGATTTCATGATCAAAGCAAAATACATCTATGAGAAATTTCACTTATAGAAGCAAGAAATGGCAAAATAACTGGAAATGACCAAAGAGAAAAAGCTGTCTTGGAAAGGCATACCAGAAGAACTTCAAGAGATGTCAAAAATGGATCTAAACACTTTGATCGTTGAAAAGGTATTTTCCAGTCCAGAAGATAATCAATCAAATGTATGGTGCAAAAGTATAAACTGGAAGCTAATAAATATTGGATGAAGTTTGGTTGAATATGAAAAACTATTGACAACTTGCGAATAGGTAAGGATGAAAATAATGGAAGAGCTCATTACAATTGTTACAAGTTCATCAACGACAAAGGATCTCCAACATATTGATTGCCAAGTTCTCTTGAACATGTTCACCAACAGGATCTGTAGAATTATAGAGTTTGAAATAAAAGATCAGAAAAATACAGAATAAAAGAGCAGATTGCAAATAACAGAGAACATGCTATTTATCGTGGTTCATCACAATAGTGGCTACGTCCATACCGAGAGCAAAAGAATTATATTAACCTCAAATCAGAATGTTTACAAATGAAATGAGAGACTTATTTATAAGCTCATACTGAGCAGCTAAAAGGGCAAGGCTACAACACACAAAAGTCCGTTGGCTTTCCAATCCCAACAAACTCCCACCGGAAGTCAATAGATATTTTAGCTGATCAGGCATTCCCCTGCTCTACATGCTGAAGTTCATGTGCATTCGAACTTCTCTTTGGTTACAACTTTTGTGAGTATATCTGCCGGATTGATCTTAGTATCAATCTTTTCAACCTTCAAACTGCCCTCTTCAACCATGTGCCGAACAAAGTGAGCATGGATGTCAATGTGTTTTGAACGTCGCTGAGAGGTATGATTATGAGCCATAAAGATGGCGCTGCGATTGTCATTAAATAGAACATAATCATTTTGCTGATACTTCATTTCACCAAGTAATCGTTGCAACCAGATCATCTCCCGAGGACCTTCGGAAAGCGCCAAATACTCAGCTTCAGCGGAAGAAAGAGCAATAGAATGTTGCAGCCTTGAGGCCCAACTAATAGCAGCTCCAGTGAACATGAATGTGTAACTGGTAGTAGATCTACGCTTATCCAAATCTCCAGCAAGATCTGAATTTGTGAATCTCCATAATTGTTCATTATTGTTACAAAAACATAAGACCAAATCTGAAGTACCTTTAAGGTATCGTAATATCCATTTGACAGCCTCCCAACGAGTCTTCCCAAGATTGCTCATAAATCTACTCACAACTTCCACCGCATGAGCAATGTCGGGACATGTCGAAACCATAGCATACATAATGCTACCAACAACAGATTTGTAAGGGATGTCCTCCATATATTCCTTGTCCTCTTGTGTTTGAGGACACAAATTTGCTGATAACTGAAAATGCAAAGCAAGTGGAGTAGAAACGCTATGCGCATCAGCCATACCAAATCTCTGAATTACTTTGTCAATGTATTCTTTTTGTGACAATGTGATTACTTTCTTCTTTCTATCTCGGGTGATAGTCATACCAAGAATCTTCTTGGCTGCCCCTAAATCTTTCATAGCAAATGTACTTGCCAATTTAGTTTTCAGCTCACTAACAATTTTTGAACTTGTGCCCGCTACTAACATGTCGTCAACATAGAGAAGAAGAATGACAAATTCTCCATTCGGAAGGGTATTGTAGTAAATGCACGGATCAGATTCACATCTGATAAAATTATGTTCAAGCATGAAGGAGTCAAACTTGACATACCATTGCCTTGGGGCTTGCTTGAGCCCATACAAACTACGCTTCAGCCGACAATAGAGATGTTCCTATCCCTTTTTCATAAAACCTTCAGGCTGATGCATATACAACTCCTCATTTATGTCTCCATGTAAAAATATTTTCTTAACATCTAACTGTTCCAATTCAAGATCCCAAATGGCTGCTAATCCCAATATTGTTCGGATGGATGTCATCTTCACAACCGGAGAAAATATTTCAGCGAAATCAATCCCTTATTTCTGAGCATATCCTTTTACCACCAATCGAGCTTTGAACCATTTTTGACCTCCTCCTTCATCTTTCAATTTATAAACCTACTTGTTCTTGAGTGGTTTTCGATTTGGTGGAAGAGCAACCAAATCCCAGGTGTCGTTTTCTTCAAGCGAACTCATTTCATCTGTCATAGCAACAAACTAATTGTTCTTATCACTGCTTGTACATGCGTCTTTATAATTGGTAGGTTCGATTTGCTCAGAAATTAACAGCTCTGGCTCTGCTTCTTCATCATATAGTAGCTGATAATTAGAGAATTTTGCTGGAACTTTCCTTTGTCTGGTTGATCTTCTTAATTGAGGTTTGATGTAATGCCCCGCTAGGGAACCCAGAAGAACTTAACCTAAAACATGCGACTAAGTTTGCAAAATATTTTTTTAAAAAAAGTTAACAATCAATAACATCAAAGTTTACAAAGTGGAAGCAAAGCATAGCAATACACAACTAACAAAGGTTACAACTTCAATGGGTTCCTTGACGTAGATTACGAAATAGTTAATTAATTAATATAAGATAAATATATAATTATGAATTCCAAGAATACATCTGAAAGATAAATACAACATCATACGCATGATTACATAAATACAAATAGTACCATATGGTAACCATAATAATCAGCATCCATTGCACATGTCGCAGGGTATGTAAATACAATAAATTGAAAGAAGTACAACATGATAGCTCTGAAAATCTGATACAATGATACAAGATCACAAGAAGAAAGAACAACAAGAAAGAACAACTGCAACATGGATCATCTAGCCTCGGTGCACGAATGTCAGAATCTCAAATGGTAAAAGAATCACTACCACCCGACCTTGTGAACCTAAATGGTCCACTCCCACGATGCTGAGGAGATAACATCAGAACCCACTCGGATAACAAACAACAACAACCAAGGAAGAAGGTCCTGAAAACTTCTAACTCAAAGGTACAATAGTACAACAAGGTATAACATACTCAACTAGAGGCATCCAATATGCGTAGGAAACCTAAGATGCATACAAGAAGTGTCATCACATAAACCAACTCTAGGGTTATCCTGATAGGCCCTTCAGACCCCGACGCCCTAGTGACTCTATGTGGTTATAGTAACCTCTCGTGTAGACAAGGTACTACCTATGCCATATCCAGTCCATATAGGCGGCAAACATCATCTCAACTCCCATCCTAGTTAAACTCAATCGGGAACTCAGGCATGGGTGAGGCACAAATATCTTATTAGGTTCATTTTAGAGTCCCAATGTTTATTAATGATCACTTATTAAACCACTTGTAATGGGATCTCCTGGTAGCCACTTCCGGGCTCCGACACCAATTCACAAGCCACTTCCTGACATACACTCAAATGACCTACTCTAGGGTTTCACATGAACAATATGATCACGGAGTTAACACAACTCTTGAATCTCTACAACTAGATTCCACATGCAAGACCATAAACATGCAAAACCAGATACATAATAAAACAAGTTCACCGACACAACAGAATATGCACGGCAACCAAACAAGATAGATTAAACATCTAAAACCCCACCTCTGGGATTACATCTCCTAAAAGCTAAATTAATGCTACCCATACCAATAATCATGAAAAGAAACCAAACACTCCAATAATAAACACATCATTATGAAATTCTTATAAAAATAATATTTAATTATATAGCATTATTCTTCTTATTTTTCTTATTCTAAAAGAATTCTCATGTAAGAATTTTATTTATTTCTAAAAATAGAATTTTCTAAAAATAGAATACCACTACATGCAACTGAATATATCTTCCTTAAATAACATGCACTAAATATATCTTTCCCAAATAACATGCAACTAAATATATCTTTCATAAATAACATGCAACTAAATATATCTTCATTAAATAACATGCAACTAAAAATATCTTCATTAAATAACATGCAACTAAAAATATATTTTCTAAATAACATGCAACTGAATATATCTTTCATAAATAACATGCAACTGAATATATCTTTCATAAATAACATGCAACTGAATATATCTTCATTAAATAACATGCAACTGAATATATCTTCATTAAATAACATGCAACTAAATATATCTTCATTAAATAACATGCAACTAAATATATCTTTCATAAATAACATGCAACTGAATATATCTTTCATAAATAACGTGCAACTGAATATATTTTCATTAAATAACATGCAACTGAATATATCTTCCTTAAATAACATGCAATTGAAAATATCTTTTCTAAATAACATGCAATTGAATATATCTCCCCTCTTTTACCATTGAGATTAGCGATAGGGCACGCTCATCCTGACAATTCAGGGAAGTCGATGCCCGGTACCTGCGAACCTGCATAAGAGACAAGCATGTGCATATATATAAAAACATAACAAACAATGGCGAGGATCGGCCGATCGTGTGGATCTCGCAAGGAAATAACTATGACTCTGTCCCTCAACCACATCAAGCACGTCAAACAGAAATGTAAAACAAACACATCAACCATACACATGCAAGTATGGGGTCAGTGAAATCATAAGTTTCAATGATTCCCTAACATATATTCTATCATCCTAAAGTAATCAAATCATTTATAAAATTGGACTAGAGGCGAGGTACTACATTCGACACCTTCTATTTGATCCTGAACTAGCTCAAATGAAGATCCAGAAATTGTAGCTCTTGGATGTTTAATCCCTTGTGTAATGCCCTATGTAACTCCCTACGAAAGGGGCATAGAAGGCATGATACCTTCACCAAACATTCTACCTTCATCTTCTCTAGCAGCTCCATCAATCCTTTTACCAGTAGTTCCCTTGTGTATTTTATCAGGTATAGATCTGGGAGTCTCGATTTGGAGAGGGGGCAGATCACCTGCGTAAGGTGTGCTATGACTGTCGTGAATGTTCATGGCATTGTCCCTGCTGTCGTGACTTATTTCCCTAGTCTGCAGATTAATCTCTTTGTCATGAGAAAACTGGGAATTGCCATGAGCTATTTTATCATTGCCGTGAGCTACTTCAGCTCTATCAAACCTGCCGTGAATTATTTGATCCCTATCGTGACTTGGCAGCAGATCTTCAAACCTGTCGTGAGCTACTTTGTAAGTGTCATGTTCATGTTGGAGACTGTTGTGAGAGAGCTGGGGGTTGTCGTGTTGTTGTTGAAGATAGCCGAGAGGTATTTGAAGACTGTTGTGAGCTTCATGAAGACTACCGTGAGCTTCATTACTGTTGTGTGTTCTTTCTTTTCTGTCATGAGTTGTTTCATAACAGCTGTGTGGTGAGTCATCCCTATTGTGAATTCCTTCTTCTCTGTCGTGACTGATTTCTTCTCTGCCGTGTGGTGTTTGAAGACTGTCATGAGGGTTGTGGCTGGAAGTAATATGGAGAGGGGAAGGGAAGAGCATGGTCTCTCCCTTGTTTTCTTGAAACCTTTAAGTGTAATCAAATAGATCTCTTTGTTCTTCATCAAACAAATTACCAGGTGTGTAATCATCCTCACTTGATGAGGATTGAGAGGGAGGAATTAGAACAGAGGTTGGAGTTGTCTGAAAGGAACTTCTTCCTTGATGTGTAGAGGCAATACCATTTGAAGGTGTTTTGAAAGAAACATATTCCTCTTTAGACTTATCAATGTTTGTGTGAGCTGAAAATGTTTGCTCATTAAAAATGACATCATGACTGCGAATAATTCACTTTTCAATCGGATCCCAAACTCTGTAACCGAATTGGTCTTCTCAATATCCCACGAATATGACCTTTTGTGACTTGAAATCCAGCTTTGTCGTTTCTTTTGGACATGAACATGTGCTTCACACCTAGAAACTTTGATGTGAGTATGAAATCCTTTTTCCCAGCCATTCCTCTTCCAGAATGCCAACCTCTAGACGAGATGAAGGAGTTCTATTAATTAAATAGATTGTTGCATTGCAGGCTTCCGCCCAAAATTCTTTGCCCAAATCGGCATTGGAAAGCATACATCGTGCTTCTCAAGAATGGTTCTATTTAACCATTATGCTGCCCCATTTTCTTGAGGGGAATAAGGAACAACCTTAATTCTTCTTATACCATGATCTGCACAAAAGTTATCAAACTCCAACGAACAAAATTCACCTCCATTATCTGTTTTCAAGCACTTAATTTTATGACCACTCTGATTTTCGACAAGAGCTTTAAAAACTTTAAATTTAGAGAATATCTCTGATTTTCTAGAAAGCATATAAACCCATACCTTTCGGGTGCTATCATCAAGAAAGGTGACAAAATATTGTGCGCCTCCATAAGAGGTTACCTCCATAGGTTCAAAGACATCCGAATGCACTGACTCCAAGGGTGTTGTTCTTTTGTCGTGTCCATCCTTCAAGAAACTGACCCGCTTTTGTTTCCCATGAAGACAATGCTCACAAAAATCCAAATTTGCAGATTTGAGACCTAGTAGTTGATCACGATTCAGCATTACCTCAAGGCCTTTCTTGCTCATATGGCCTAGCCTTTGATGCCAAAGTGCAACATCATTGTCCACAAGTGTCAAAGCAGCTCCCACCTTATCAATAGGTTTCCAAATATAGAGACTTGTTATGTATGTGGAGCCTAATTAGACTCAGGTTCTTTCGGTGCGGTTTCCCCCCTGACTTATCTACGGGGTAAAGGGGTAGAGCCCCTTGCAGGGTCTTGGGGCAGCACCCCAAGCAGGGTCAAGGGGCAGAGCCCTTGATGGGGCCAACAATGACTTAATAATAGTGTAAAGGGTCGGCCATCAATTTTCTATAAGGCAGAGTATTTTTGCCCTATTTTCGTTATGTCAAAAATACTTGTAAAAGGGCTTAGGGTTTGAGATTCATTGTATGAGAGATTTTGTAGCTTCCTGTGGCGGTATTGAGTTGTAGGTTTCAGATTGTAATCACTAGATAGTAATAAAAGATATTGGACTCGCTGTTGGTGGACGTAGCCTAGGAATTGGGTGAACCACGTTAAATTCTATGTTATTGTGTTCTCTTCTGTTTGTTAATATTTGCACTTTCTGCTTATTATTCTAACAAGACTATCGGTTTTGTCTCATTTAGCAATAGCCAATGAACCTTTGACTATTTTCCATGTATCTGTGAGTTCAGTTTTAAATCCTTGGGTATATAATTGGCTGACTGAAATCATATTCCTCTTTAATTGAGGAACATGTCTAACATCTTTGAGAAGTAATTTTGCTCCACCTTCAAGATGCAAGACAACATCTCCTTTCCCAATAATTTTACATGCTTTATTATCACCCAAATATACCTCTCCGAATTCTCCTTCTTGATAATTTGTAAATGCATCCGTGAGAGAGGAAGCATGAAAGGAAGCTCCCAAATCAATTACCCATGAATCAACTTTTGTATCACTTGTAGATAAAATTAGGATACCCGGATCCTTTTCATGGGTTATGTCTGCTTGATTGTCCAATACTTGTTCTTGTGCCTTCTTGAATTTTCTACAATCTTTCTTAACATGCCCAACCTTCCCACAAAACCAACAACTGTTTTGTCTCCCTCTTGACTGTGATCTTCTTGTAGATTGGGACCTCCAATTGTTATTAAATCTGCCTCTATATTGGCTTCTTCCTCTATTTTCGGTGCTCACCATTGTGAGAGCATTGCCGGATGAGGACTCATCATTTTTTCTCCTCAAATCTTCGGAGAGCAGGGTGGCTAAAACTTCATAAAAAATTAGCTTCTTGGTAGTTGATGTTGAAGTTCTTATGGCTGTCACAAGTCCATCCCAGCTATTAGGAAGAGAACATAGCAATAGAACAGCCTTATTCTCATCATTTTGTGTCATGCCAACTAAATTTTTTTGGCTGATCAAGGTGTTAAATTCGTTGAGATGATTTGTCATGGCTTTGCCTTCCCTCATCTTAAGCTTGTAAATTTCTTCATGATGAAGACTTTGTTCACAGTGGATGCTTGTGCATATGTTGAAGCCAATTTATCTCATACGTCTTTAGCTATAGTTTTGTCTGAAACATTATATAATACATTATCGCCTAATGCAAGAAAGAATGTCGCCATGGCTTTTTCATCAAGCTTTCCCCAATCTTCATTCAACATGGCTGAGGGTTTCTTTGCTTTTCCTTCAAGTGCAAGCAAAAGCTCTTTGTTGACTAACAAAGACTTCATTTGAATCTTCCATATCCCGTAGTTCTTCCTAGAGAATTTTTGAACTATTACATCTTCCATGATTTTGAAATTTCAATTACCGAAATCTCAACCAACGATTAACCTCACTCTGATACCAATTGTAGAATTATAGAGTTTGAAATAAAAGACCGGAAAAATACAAAATAAAAGAGTAGATTGCAAATAACAGAGAAGACACTATTTATCGTGGTTCACCACAATAGTGGCTACGTCCACACTGAGAGCAGAAGAATTATATTAACCTAAAATCAGAATGTTTACAAATGAAAGGAGAGACTTATTTATAAGCTCATACTGAGCAGCTAAAAGGGCAAGGCTACAACAGACAAAAGTCCGTTGGCCTTCCAATCCCAACAAGATCAACTTAGAGATAGCAAATAGAGTGTCTGATGCAAATGCAATGAAGAGATTAAGTGTTGTTTCAATTACCTTAGAGGCATGCAACATACCAACTTACCAGCGAGAGTTAGAAGAAATACAAGGCAAATATATCACTTCAAAGTTGAGAATGGATAATGTTTTCATTCATAGCTATGAGCCTATGGCTAAAATCCTTAATGCATATATGACCTTCCAAAACAAGTCCTCAGGTTCACAGGGATGAATTTTTCACTCATATCGATTTCTAGAAAGTTCAAAGTGCAGCATCACAACAACTTGTGTAATTCTCTCTTTTGTACCTTCTCTTTATCTTAGACTTAGTGTTTCTCTCCTTGTTTTTGGTTAGCTTAGTAGAGGTTAATTAATTAATTCTTTTTGCACAAATATTATAAAGTTATTAACCTTGTTCAAAATGTGTAAAAAAGAGTTGGCTATTAACCAAGAAGTTTTGGTAGTTACAAGGAAGTTTGTCTATATAAGGAAGTTAAGGTAATGTTTTGAGGACTGTAACTTAATTAAATGAATACAAAGAAAATTTTGGGAGTATTAGCGAGCTTGTAATGTGTTCATATGTTTTATTTTGTGTTTATCGTATGAGAACATGACTAACTTATTTTAGTTCCACTCTAGTCCATAAAGGCAATTGTCATGTCTGTTGAGTTTATTTCACATGTGCTCTTCTTTGGTGTCTGTGAAGTGTATATGTGGTGTTCATAAATGAAATTTTCATCATTGATCATGCTTATGTGTAGTCTTTGGATTTCAATGATGAATTTAATAGTCTTTTTAATAAAATTTTGATAATTTTTTTGTACATCCTTTATCAAGAATCCTAGATAGTGGGATTTCTTTATTTTCCTTGTAAGTTTTATTCTCAAAAATCAAATTATCAAATCATACGAGGGAGTTGCCCCTCCTAAACGTAGAGGAAGATCACACGGTTGAAGTTGTCTATCCAACTGTTGTATTCAATTTGTCACACTTCTGTTGGGCACTTTGTCAAGAGCTCCAAAGTGACAAATCTGTCCACCAACAAATATAAATTCAAATTATTAAGTTTCAAAGTAGGAAGACATCCACACAACAAAAAAATAAGATCAAGATTTTTATATATCAAATTATAGAATGATCAAGTACATACATGTACATATACAAAAATGACACATATACCAACTCAATAAAAGTTCTACAAAAATGTAACAATGTCATCTCGAGATCTATATGAAATAAAAATGTTGAATGACTACATGTATCAATCCTTAAATGACCACATGGTTTGACAAAAAAGATGACCTTTGAAATGTGAAATATATAGAAAATAAAGGTAAGAGGATAACTATGCACATGAGAGAAGTCATCAAAGTTAAATTTTAGGTATGTAGGACAAGTATCATGTAGGAAGATTTTTTTTTTAAAAAGTGCATAGGGAAAATGTAAGTGTCAACAACACTAGGGAAAGTATGAAAAAGGATTAAACATACTCGAAAAAACATGAACAATGATAAAATAAAGTTAAAACCATACATAAATGGGAACATTTAAAATTAATATATTTAAAATAAATGCATTGAATAAATTTAAAGAGTAGCACATGCAATCAAATTGCACCGAACATGTATTGAGTCAACTTAAAGCAAGAGGGTGAACAAGGTTATTCAACCAATTTTAAATTTTGAGTGTTAAGAAGGCATGCAACAAATTTGTGGTCAAATCTAGGTGGCTAGTGGATAAATGAAGGTAGGTATATGACATATGTGATAAATGGATGGATAAGAAAACCGTATAGATGTATTTGTGGTTAAGATGATAGATAAAGAAGGTCTACATACATAGAGATATGTATCTATGTTAATAAATAAAAATAGAGAATGAATCCAAGTTTACACAAAGCAGAATCATTCATGATTATATACATATTTTAAGACATATTTTAAAATAAATTAAAAAAATATAAATATACAAATTTCAACACAATAATGTGCATCTTTAACTTCATCCATACTTATCCATATTCAATTTCATCACTAACATAAAAACAAAAACAAAAAAAACAAATAAATATTCTTTTTAAACTAATTATTGCATAACCCGCTTAATTTTTAAGGGAATAATCTTTCATCATTAAAAAAAATAGATAATCAATATAAAAAGTTAGGCCCTAGGATGGATACGCGCACCTTTCAAACTTATTTAATTTTCAGCATAATCAAAAGGGATAGTCAAATACTCCTGTCAAAAACTTCATAATTAGAACTTTTAATCAAATGGTGCACTGTTCCTATGTGGACAGATGGTGGGTTTCTTCAGAAAATAGCGAGAGCTTTGTTTTTCATCATTAAATTTATAAGTCTACCCTGCTGTACCTGTCAGGATCTCGTAATTTGACATTAAAATCTTGTGTTTTGGTATTTATCCATGTTCAACATCCTTTGCACCCATATTTTCAAAGGCATGTTGGAATCATATTCACAGTATGAGAATCAGAATTCAATTAAAAGTTGGTATATCCAAATTTGAATCAGTTAAGTCTAAAGACAGACCAACACAATGTCTAAATTGTCTCAATTTCTCTGATCCTGATCAGTATTCTGATCTGGCATTTGTCACTGGGATTGTTATATATAAACTTCAATCACTCCAGAAGAAACCCAAGAAAACACAAAGGATTATAGAGCTCTACTCTGTATGAAATTTACCCAGTTGGTTTGTAGCTTGTGTTTCCAAGAATTCAATGGAGAATGGTGGCATGGGGAATCATAGCAGGCCAAGTGAAGCAAAGAGCATGAAATCCCATGCTCAGTTGCATGGAGTTCTCCACATGTATTCAGGCAATGGGGATGCAAGTTATGCAGAGAACTCTACAAGACAGAGGTATGTTTTCCATGTTCTGCAGCCTCTGTTTAAGGCAGTCATTGAAAAGCTCAGAATCCCCAAGGAGGGTCCTATCAGAATTGCAGATCTTGGGTGTGCAACTGGTTTTAACACTATATCAGATGTGGATTTTGTTGCAAGGACATTGACAAATCTGTGCATTGGATCAGAATTAGCAGTTCCACAGTTCCAAGCTTTTCACTCTGATTTGCCATCCAATGACTTTAATGGGTTGTTCAGTCTGCTGGTCAGGACTAATTGTCTATGTTTTGTAGCTGGGGTTCCTGGGTCTTTCTACAATGTCCTCTTTCCCAGCTCAAGCATTCATGTGTGCTTTTCTATAATGGCCCTCCATTGGATTTCAGAGGTAATCACTTTCTTTTTTCAAGGTTTTCTTCCATGTGGGTGCATGTCATTTCAAAGTTACTATGTTAGAATTTTATGGAAAGATGGTGTTCTCAATGAACTGTGGATTCTCTTTTAGGGTTTGGGATCTTTAAAGATTAACTGTTATTATGATTCTGATTACAGGTTCCTGAGGCTGTTATGCACAAGGATTCACCCTTCTACAACAGAGGAAAAGTGTGGATCAATAGAGGCAGGCAGGATATTGCAGATATATACTCAAAGCAGTCTCAAAAAGATCTCACAACTTTCTTGAAGTGCAGAGCAGTGGAGATAGCACCAGGAGGCATATTGTTTGTTTGTTTGATGGGGAGACCAGATTGTTCACCCCCAACAAAACAAGTTTCAGTAGAAGGGGAATTTTGTGGTCAGGACTTTGAAGATGCATGGGATGATCTTGTCATACAGGCATAAACCCTAATTCACAACCTCTTTCTTCGAGATTTGTCATATTGATGTGATGTTGTATACCAATGGTAATTGATACGATTTTACTGATATGCAGGGAATTGTCAGCTTGGACTTGAGAGACTCATTCAATCTTCCATGGTACTTCCCAAATTCAATTGAGGTGAGAAAAGCAGTGGAAGAGTGCGGTGCTTTTGAGATAGAGACTGTTGAAGTATGTGAAGGGGTACCAAGCATGTCTGAGGAGGAATTTGAGCATTGGGTGAAGAACCCAAATATGTTTGCAAAGATGAAGGCAAATCTGGTAAAAAGTTTTGTGGGCGGTCTAGTTGAGGCCCACATTGGCATTGAGTGTTCAGAAATGCTTTTCCAGAGGTTTGAGCAGAGAGCTGCAACACTTCTCCATTCCTCTCCTCCTTCAAGATTTGTCACCTGCACTGTTGCCTCCCTTATCAGAAAGTAGGTTGTCACTTGAATAACTGTAATGATCTTTCTGCAAGTGAACAATCACTCTGAAAAAGTATATGTTATTTGATTGTTGAGAATGGACTTATGTGATCTCACAACATTTATATATGGATGATTCTCTTATAGTTCATTCGGCAATTTTTTCGGAGGTTTATAGTATATGAGACTACCTTATACTTCTATAGTCAGGAGGCATCTAACTGTGTTCAAATATAAGAACGACATGCCCTACCCTACCGCTAAAAGATTTGAATTTGTGATCCCTCTTTCAAGAAAACAAATTCTCTACAATTCTATCGCTAAAAGATTCGAATTTGTGATCCCTCTTTCAAGAAAACAAATTCTCTACAATTAGAAAATAGAAAGAAACTAAATGTATTAAATTGAATGTTAGTTTCAAAGTCACATTTGAACAAAATATATCTATATATTATCTTTCAAATGATGTCTAGATTATTTGGCATCATCTATCATATAAGGCTATAATCCTTCAAAACCATAAGTTCATTTATATATGAAAAATTGTTATTAGTGAATCTCATGCAGTTAAGAAATGAAGTTTGGATGTCAATAAAATCATCACTGGCAATTGTTATTAAATGGTTATACTTGCTATATATTTATGATTTTGATTGGATTTGCTAAATGTATCTCATTGCTGTTACAGGAAACATATTGGCTCTGATTTATATCAAAACATCAAACGACCTTAAACAAGAAAGTCTTCCAATTAAAGATAATAAAAAAGTTGACATAAAACTGTCAAACAGTAATAGCAGCAAAATCAATATTAGATTTTCTTGATGTGCAATAATTAAAAACGGATCACATTGTTCAGTTTGAGCAAAATCTACTCATTAAGAACTGCATCCTAATATTTAATATTAGGAATTGATGTGCAATAATTAAAACTGGGCATTTTCTTCAATTTTTTTATTAAAAGTATCTCCAAACATATCACCGTACATGGCATCACTTGCCATCCATCAACCAACTTAATTGATCACCTTTCATTTCTACCTTTCACAAGAATCGTAATCTTGTGATTGACCAATATCTTTTAATCTTTACTTTAAATATTATAATGGTAAAAATTTATTTTGATGTTTTTATATAGTTTTGTATAAAGTTGTGTCCATTTACATAGCTTTTGTCTGATACTTATCTAGACAAAATTTCATGATGATTGATGAATTCTTTTTGATATATTTGATATATAAGTCTATTAATCATGTTGTTCTAAATATGGATTCTTCAATTGCTTATATTTTATAGTGATCTATTATGATTGTTTGACCCATGTTGAGTTTGCAAATAGAAGGTCACCCTTACAATATAAACTCAATCCTCTTAAATTCGAAATTTAATCAACTAGACCTTTTGCCTTTCTTGCCTAAAGTTGATTATGTACAAATGAATGTGTGATCATTGTTGTGTACTAGCATAAGAAGACATTCATTTGCAATCTTTTTATTATCATGAAATCAAGAGATCTCACTCATTAGAGATCTCTCATAAATTCTAGATATAGCATTTAGAAGAGAGAAACAATAATGATGCATTTTAACTTGGTGTAAAACGGAAGAACTCAATCTAATTTCCAAGAATTTTTTTCTTGTCTTTGATCATTTAGCTGAAATTGTTGATTTATCTTTCTTACATGTTTTGGCACATCAAGAAATAATGAGATTCCCTCAAGTCAAACCCAGTAACCCCTTTTTACTATGAGAAGTAAAATAATTTACCTTTATAGGTTACACAAAGGGTAGAAATTCAAGGATTGTTAGAAGTAACTTCACATACAAACTAAGTTTACAATTGTATACTAGACCTAGATCAACAAACTTGAACTAAAGTAGAACTAAGAAGATTATATTTTTTATTTTTTTGGCTAGCTCCAGTTCATTTCATTATTATTTACTCTAAAGGTTAATTCATACTTATTTATATGCATTTAATTGAATTAATTGAGATTTACCCCATAGGAAAATTTTATTTTATTTTCATTTTGATGAACTTAATAAAGCTTACACAAACTTAGATCTTGTTAGAGGATGTATATTTATATTTAATTTTCATCATTGCTTAGATTTGATATATTCTTTTATCACCTTTATTTTTAATGTGTGGTGTATTTGTTAGTATCCTTTTGCAACCCAATGAACCTTTATTTTGACCTAAGGTTGACACATTTTATATATTTTAAAATATGATTTAAAGAAAAGTGTTTGATTTATTTCTATATTCCTAGTTATACTATTGATTATGCCTAAAACTCTACGTGATCTAAATTACCCGTTGAGAAGTACACACAAAGACCCTAATATAATTTTTCAATCCCATGAAAGTGGCATATTTAATGATAGTCACATTGATATAATCATAGGTGAAGATTTTTGGAGTTAATAGTGAACCCCATAGATCCCAAAACTCACCTACAACCAAAAAATCTATCACATGTAAGAGAAAACGTTATGATATGATATGCAACCTTGAGAGATACTTATCCACAATAGAATCATTTGATATTGAAATGAATCTAAATAACCTCAATATAATTGATTAAATTAGATCACATGGATAATTGCAATGATTACAACATGAATGCTTATAAAATCATAAAGATAAAACCATAGATGCAACCATAAGAGAGGATTAATTTATATCAATACAAGCATCATCATCCTATGCTATGAGACAACATGACCCATTATTAGCTTAATCTAAATATAGAAAATAAATCCTATGTTTAGCTTAAGTGTAAGAAAGGAATAAGGGACCTATGTAATTATTCATTGATTAATTAATTACTAAAATAATTACCTAATTACACCAAAACCCTCCTTCTAATCAACTTAGGGAGAAGCTGACAACTAAGGAAGGATGCAATGATCTTGGCTACAAGGATTGGTCTGAGGTACCCATGTACAAAATCCCTCATAATAAAAGGAAAGGAGAAAACCATGTGGGAAAATAATTCCTCTCCAAAAACATGGAAGAAATAATTGCACTAATGAAGAAGAAGAGGAGGATACAATGTAACCCCCAAGGAATTATTTCATGCAAGTACAATAAATGTCCCCTCAATAGGGGAGAGAAAATTAGGATTTAAATCTCCCATAAAGAAGTAGCTCATGTGTCAATGATGAATGTCTAAAGATAAAATATAATCCACTACTTGCAAACAATATTTCTCCCCTCAAGAAAAAATAGATCCATTAGTGATTGGAGAAGAAGTCATTCATAAATGATGGATGAATCAAGTATTCAAATTCAAATGAAGTGCACCATTAAAAACTACTAAAATATCCTCATGTCTAAATGAGATGTTGTAAGTCAAGAAAATTTAAAGACCAATGTAGAAAAATTTCCAAAGATGGTGATTATGGTGGGATAATAGTGACGATGAGGTTATTAGAAAAGAGAAGATGAATTTTCTCAAGATAATCCCTAAAATATACAATTTGAGACTCCAAAAATAAGGATGATATATCCATAAATTATGAATCCTAACTAGTTATGTTTGAAACTTGATGTATATCATATTGTATTGAATCAATGGGATCTAAGGATGTGGTGAGGCCAAGATGATCAAGAACAAAAAATATGGAGATTGGATCTCAATGTAAGGAGTAGGAACCGGAAGACAAACCTTTGATCCATTGAAACATGCAATAATATGATATATTTTGGGATGATGGGTAGCACTGAGTTTATCACAGGGATTATACCTACCAATTAGAGTCAAGTATTTTTCCAAAAGGCTATCTGATTTTCAATGGAGGATGAAATTGGCAACCAATAGGAACTCTTATTTGAGTTATAAAATAGAGTAATCCCTATATATTTGTATGGCAAAGAGGTGTGCTTAAATCTTAGAGTGAATGTCAATCTAGTACATAGAGAAGGTCTACAATTTTGTGAAAAGATCTTGGACCATCCAAAACCTTTTTGATGACTTCATCATCTCTTATTGAAGCTTCACCAAAGAGAAGAGCATCATCTGCAAATTGGCTATGGGTGACAACTGTAAAAGAATTTGAGAATCATGAAACCTTTCCAAAATTTTAGTTAAAATTGAGCTTTTATGGATATTCTAAGTGATTCTACAATAATAATAAAAAGAAAGGGAGAGATTGGATTGTTGGAAATATATGTTTGGTTGTATCTTGTCATTGATGTCAAACACATTGGTCTGGTGTTATTTGAAGTGTTTTCTCAAACATCGTGGTTTGGATGTATTTGCTAATGACATGTTTAGGTATATATTTTGTTTGGAAGAAGAATGTTGGTTTGGAAAGATGTAAGGTTGTGTGTTGGACATGTTAGTGCTAATGAACCTATAGAACAGTGGAAGAAAGCATGTATTCTGGATATTGTGAGAATGATGCTTGTCAGTGATTCGAAGTCATTTTCTTAGGTCCATAAGTATTTGGTTCTATTTAAATATTAGTATTTAGTGATAGAGTTATATTGATGAAGATGATAGCTATTTAGTTTTATTTTTCACAAGGTTTCTACTCCAAAAATAAAAATTGAAGATGCACATATGTGATTTGAATTTTATTTGGGTTTTGGTCTTGGTTGTGGTGTTTCTTGGTGATCTAGAAATAGTTTTATCAAGTGATGTAGTTATGATTACTTGTTGTTCTAGTCCAAAAATATGTTGTGATAACTTCTAAAATCGATAGGATAGAAAGTGATATGGCATATAATTTGGAGATTAGATCTCGACATAGTGTGTGGAGGTTCAGATATAGTTGGCAAGTTATGTGGTTCTTTGGTCAATGTGATTCTACACATTTGAGATAACTATGGAAGTTGTTTTGATTATTATGGATTTTGTATTGGGCTATGTGTAATGTGTTCATGGTCCCTCTCTCTCCTAGATTATATTATGTTTCATTTTTTTGGTTTGGGTAATTCATTTATTTTTTGTCTCTTATTTGGATGGGTTCGTGTTATATGTGACCTATGTATTTAATATGTATCTCTTATCCAGATGGGTCCTTGTTATGGGTGATCTATGTTTTGGTCTAGATGCTTATGACATAGGACCTTATTATAATTTATTATTGACATGGTTGACTTGTAACTTAATTGTAATATACTTTTGGCATGGATGACCTTATTGTAAAATCCAATGGTTTATCTTGTATATAAGTATAGTGTGTCCTTTGGAAAAAGAGGAAAGAGTCTATGGTGAGCAAGCAAGTAAAGATCTATCAGAAGAGTTTCAGAAGAGAAGAGTTCAGTTTATGAGGCTTATATTTTATGATAGTGACTAAAAAGGAAAGGTAGTAACAATGTATTGATGAGGTTGATAGTGTTATGCAAATCAACTGCATTATTAGGAGAATTTATCTTTAGCTATTGTGAAGAGTTGTATGTACCTTGTCCCTAAGCCATTGTGTCTTGGGTATACACGTTCTTTACTGCATCTTGCTACTTTGGTAGTGAGACTTTGTTTGCAATTTCAAAGTGGTGAGCTCTTATTTGTATTCAACATTGTATTGGTATTGAGCCTCTCATTGAAATTTGTTGGCAGATTGATGAGATAGATGACATTGATGATATTTGAGAAGAGTATGGTTATCATTGCTGGCAAACCATTACATTGGTGAGAATGTTTTTGAAAAGTATGTGAAGTTACACTGACCATTACACAGTTATACCCAGCTGGTACACAATAAGACAATCAGTGAACATGATAACATGTGAAGGTCAAACACATAAAGAGAGAAGATCGGTAAAGGACGACAGGTCTAGACATTGGTACATTGGAAGGTGTAAAGTCAACCATTGAACTAGGATTTGTGACAATGACTCTTAGGTCACACTGGTATAAGAAATAGTGAAGATACTATCAACTAGTCAGTACAGTGAATAGGTAAAACATAAAGGTTATTAAACAGTTTTTCTTAACTGGTTAAATCGGTTATGTCAGTGGAAGATTTAGTGTCTGGCAAACATGAAAAATGTAGTACATTGTTTGAGGAATTGAATGAGTCAATTTTTGGGGAATTGTGTATAGATTTATGCATGATTCCAAGGTATGTTTTGGAAAATAAGATTAAAGGAATATTTTATAGGGAATGACAACTTAAATTGTGATTTGGTCGACGTGGTAAGGATTTCAATTTTTTGTGAGTTAGTTATGATTGGAAAAGGAAGTTTGGAGGAAAATGGAAACCCTAATTAGGTTTTACATTTGATGGTGGAGACAGTATATGAGGACAAAGTTGTTTGAAAAAGGGGGATGGGAGAAGGAAGCAATTGTTTTTGTTGAAAAGTTGATGAAGTGTTAAGCTATGATTATAGAGCTATTAGTAGAGAAGGTACAAGATTGGATACATAATCAAGACAAACCATCAAGGATCTAATTAGCATTGAAGAGTGTATATCATAGGTTAATTTCTCTTGTTGTATTCCTAATAGTCTCAACAAGTCTGTATAAATCCCTTAACATGGTAGTCTGTAGCAAGACTTTTATGTAAATCCCTTAATAGGGTGAACACTGTAATAGTGAGATTCAATCCTCTAACAAGGTAGTTTGTAATAAAACTGTTGATACTTTTAACAAGGTATCATTCACTCCTAACAAGGTGAGCCACCTAGAAAGTGACAAATTGTAAGCTCCTAACATATCACTCTTTTCTACTATAGTGAAAGGATTGTGGGTTTCATCCACACTATGGTTTTCCCCTCTAACCAAGGGTTTCCACGATGAAAATAAGTGTGTTATGTGTGTACATGTATTGTCATTTGGTTTATATTACACTTTTACATTATAATTATATGTTTCATAGTTAGGAAGTTTCTTTCATTTCTATTTAAGGGTATCAATAAAAGGTTGGAAGTTTTATTAGTACTGATTCACCCCCCCTCTTAGTACCTATTATTTCCAACAATTGGTATTAGATCATTAGATCTCTAGAGGAAAATTTTGACAACTTGGGGAGTATATTTGAGGAGATGGAAAGCTATAGGTATGAGAGACAATTGGTGGTAGCCCATGAGATGATTGAAGAGTTTAAGAACAAGATAAGGGCCTCATTGGCAAAAAGAAAAGAATTATCTGAACAACTAAGAGAAAGTTTTGACAACATTGATGAACTATCTGAAGGAATTGTTAACTCTAAGAAAATTGATGCAACAATAGAATACCTGATAGAAAAGAACAAGATCCTAACTGAAGAAGTAACCAAGATGAAAAGAGAACAAGAAAGTCAAGCTATAAGGATATGTGAAGTGCTTGAAGGCATGAGAGTTGCTGAAGATGCAAAAAGGACTGTTGAAATTGCAAAGAAGAATGTTGAAGATCTGATTAGAGAAAAGGATGCTACACTTCAGAGATTGACACATGAGAACCATGTAATGAATGAAAAACTAAGTGACACCAATGATGAAAACATACAAATGAGCACTGAAAATGAAAGACTAAGGCAAGAAAATGAACAACTGAATAAGTACTTGAAGATTGAAAGAGATACAAATGAAAAACTCAAGAAATATGAACAAAGCATGCAGAAAATTGATGAGCTATTGAAGAATCAAAGGTGACATAAGGATAAGTTTGGCCTAGGATATACTGGCCACAAAAAATTCAAAAAAAGGAGAATCATCCAAGTCTAGTGCTGAGCAACAATCAAAGATTCCTAAAGTTTATATTAGTCCACAAGGTAAGAATCCTATTAAATCCACTTCCTATAATTGTGGAAATCCTGGACACACTGCTAATGTACGTAGGAGAAAACTAGTGAATGTTCCAAGAAATACTTGTTTTGATGGTTATTGTTACAATTGCAATAAGTATGGTCATCAATCTTATGAGTGCAGATCAAGACCCGATAGTAGATCGACATTTGAAGGGAGTTTCAATGGCTGTTGCTACACATGCAAAAAATTTGGACACAAAGAAAAAAATTGCAGATCAAGGGTACCATCACCAAGACTTCCTAACAAACTGGTGAGTGTTCTAAGAAGACAAGGAAACATGAATGTCACATGCACTATTTGTGGGAACTATGGACAGATGGTTGTGAACTATTGATTAAGGAACCCTAGAGGTAATGCTGGACCCTAGAGGACAATAGGTATGGCATGTTTTCATTTTCATAAGGTCGGGCACATTGCAAGATTTTGCAGATCAAGAAATTAGGAAAACCAACCGGTGGACCGATTAGAGGGTTAAAAAGGAAAGCAGACTACAGATGCCAATGAAATCAGGAAGTAGATGAAGACAATATGGACTAAAAAAGGTGAACTCAATTATTTTAAATTGGCAGAGAGCTCCACAACATCAAGAAATGTGGAAAATTCATCAACAAACTAAGCTTGTTTCATCTTAGGGGGAGTAATTAAGGTCAGATCAATCTGAGACCCCTGAGAAGAACGAGTAGTAATATCTATTTTCATAGTGAGATGCATTGATGTTAATTTTGATGTATTACATTGAGTTGATTTGTTAAATGCGTTTGGTCATCACTGACTTTGTCATTTGCAAAATTTATGTACTAATACTACTTTAAGCATTAACCAGTGGAATTGTAATCAGTAAAAGTATGATATTAGTGAACTACATTAAATGTTAGTACCTAACTAGCCGTTGAAGGAATTTTTGGGAAAATAAATAATAGGGTAACCTATTCATTAATCACCTTGCATTTTGAAGAGCATTTAGAAGATAAAATAGTGATTATCTATTGTGTAAATTATCTATGTTGAATACTTACAAAGGATCAAACAACGAATTTGAAAACCCTAGTTGAGTTGTTGAGAAGAGTGGTGGTCAAATGTGAAGCTATTTGGTTTGTTTTGAGTTTGAAGGAAGGAAATTTACTGAATCATCATTGAACCAAGGATTGCAACACCAAAATTGATCAAGATAACTGAGGAAGCAAAACCAAAACACAAGTTACATCCGTTGAAAGCTATAAAAGTAGACAAAATCGGTGCCCTATCCCTAATTCCACCTCAAGTGTTACTAATTGAGGACATGAGGATATTTATTCATTCCAACATTGTTGAATTAGGAGATGAGAAGATAACAGAAGAATACCTAGCAATGTGTGAGAATGAAGAATTGAAGGACAAGTTCAAACATCTTCGGATGAAGGGTTTGCCATACATTCTGGACTTCCCAAAAATCTTTGAGGAATGGATTTGATAGGTTATGATCCGTTTAAATGATCAATTCATATGGCTGGATCAACCTATCAAGGTAACCAAAGAACTAATTCATTTGATCACAAGACTATCAGCAGACGGGGAATCATGTACCCTAAGACAAATATCTATGCAGATAGTTATGAAACTCACAAAGTCAAGGAAAGATCACCGAGAAATGATGATAGATAATATAGAATATTAGGAGGTTCAATTCTCATCAATGATTTTTGACTATAATGTCTACCAGGCGAGTTGGTTGAACAATATGTCCTACGGAGATATTCATGCCACATACCGAACTCTGAAGGAGGGTGAAAAATATGATCTAGCAGAGATGGTCAGAACATAGTTACTGGCTAAGATGAAGATAATTCAGACTGAAAAGAAGCAAGCACTGAAGTATGGATCACTATTTCTATGTATGTTCTTTTATTTTGAGAACTTCTTTCCTAGTAAAGGAAATGTTACATGGAAAACCAATAGGCCCTCTTTATATCAGATCAATGAGTATATAGGTGTTCTAGGTGAAACCTGAATAATGTTGTGTGGGGATACTTCAAGGATTTTCAAGATAGAATGCACAAAAGATATTGAAGTCCCCCAAACATTTTAGAGAAGTATAGAGACACAATTTGTTTCCTAGTAGATATTAACATTTACAAAATTAAATTGGTAGAACCAAGAGTTTCATGGATACCAGAAATGGGTTATGAAACAGATAAACATTTGTTAAACTTACACATAGAAGATTTGTTGAAAGTACCATTTTAAATACTACAAAGAGATATGTGACATTTGAGGAAGAATATTAGAGAATAACCCTAGAACTTAAAAATCCTAAAGTGGAAAAGAAAGCAAAGAAAATTATAAGTAAATTGGAGGAAAATTTTGGAACCAGTGAAGGTAGTAGTTCCACTGGTGAGAATGTTAGAATAACTAAGAGGGGGGTGAATCAGTTATCCACAGTCCCAATCACAAAATGTATATCCAAAAACAATTTACTAAAACTTCTACAGCTTGATAAACTAAAATAGTATTATGTCTGTGCTTTTACCGATTACCAATTAATAACATATGATGATTACCGATCAAATCCAATATGCAACATGAAAAGTATGATAACAAACAATCATCACAATCAACACATAACACAAGAGATTTAACGTGGAAACCCTATGAAGGGAAAAACCACCTGGGACCGACAACCCCAAAATTGTTTACTCTTCTAAAGTGAGGTTGGTGAAGACCCAACCCTGTTAAAGGTTACAAACACACTGTGAGTGTGACCTTGTTAGAGGATTTTAGACCAACTGTTATCATCCAACCAACATTCACTATGGGGTTGACAGGATAACAAATGTACACTCTATGAATGACATTACAAGACTTTCTAGTCCACTCCGTTAAGAGATTTCTCTATTACAATGGTTAAAATGTAACAACACTTGATTTGATTACAACACAACTTCAATTGTAGATTATCATATCTATATTAAGCTCATTCAAATCCTCTGATCAATATTTCAATTCTGTTTCAATCAATATTCAGTAACTTACTGTCGCTTGGTAATAGCTTTCTAACGCTCGGTAATCTCTGCAGTTCAGTTCTCCTTAACCAGTCTGATCAGGCATGCATGAAGCTTGTTCATGCGATATCTTCTGCAGTCTCCTTCTTCTGGCATGATTTCATCGTGAAATCTTAGTCTCTTAAATAGACAAGTAAAATGTTTTAATTCCATCCATCAGATTTTTTCGCTTAATCTCCTTTGTTGATTTTGCCGCTTAATCCTTCCTCGGCTGATGTGTCAGTAACACATTTTGTTTCAATCCATTAGATCTTCTTCAAATTATGTTAGCCATCGATCTTCGTAACAAACATTATCTTCATCTCTGATTTTGATGTACTTTATAGCTCATCAACTTCATTGGCTAAACTAGTCATTTATTTCTTTTCTTCTACTCGGTTAACAAAGAAATGTGTCGGTGAACATACGATCAGTTTGTACTATGATTAGTATACACTACACTATGTCGGTGTATACTGAAATGGTTCTTTAACCGACAATACTGCCTTGTGCATTTTTCTCTATCCTTCATCATAAATGAATGCAACATAATCAAGTCAATAACATAAGGTCATAGACTCATCCATAAGTTACCTAGTGTATTCCTTATCCTTGTCTATCATATCCATCTTCCTCATGTAGATATATTATGTTCTTCATCTCTTTTCTTCTTCTTCTCCAGATGTTTGGGTATAGTAACTTACAAGATAAGTACTATTAAAACTAGTTGACATCAATGACAACATATTACCGATTTAACCATCTTACATATCTAATCAACAACTCAGTGATCTTAAATCACAGATCTTCAAGTTATACAATGTATTCAAATCAGTTGTAGTTCATCAATCTCTCCCTTTGGCATTGATGGCAACACAAGCAATATGAAATATGCCATAAACATGCCATACATGTATTCTACAACTCTGTCAACAAATATTGTAATGGTACAAGCTCTCCCTAACTTAATATGTTTAATCACTACATTACATAAAAGCATTTGCATGTGCAGACTAAGTTCTGCAGATATGATCTTTTCAATTCCCTTTTCTGTATTTCTCTCCCTTTGTCTTTGGCCTCATATTCTTCATATTGATCTCTTCCTTTAACAACAATGCCAAAGAACAATACAAACATATAGCTCTATAGTAGCCATGTAACTCTCTGTTGTCCAGTGCATTCTCTGTATCTCAGTATACTGTTATGAAAATCGGTTCTAGTACTTCAACTTTTCACAACCTTAGACAAAAATCCAAAGTGTGAACTCTGCTGCATCAACATGTATGATCTTTTGATAAGATTAGGCTGATGCAACCTCCAGATCACCTTAGTGACCGGTAGATAGAGGACGGACACCAATTCTAGTCCTCAAGTATTCATATGTATCCTTTGGTAGAGGCTTTCTAAAATATGTTAGCAAGTTGTTCTTTTGATGTAACAAATTCTAGCTTAACTTGCTTCTCTTGTACTTGTTCCTGTAAGTAGTGATACTTAATTGATGTATGATTTGTTTTAGAGTGCATCATCAGATTCTTTGAAATATTAATAGCACTAGTGTTATCACAATATATAATCACCAGCTCAGTGATTACCTCATTCATTCCTTCTAACACTTGATTGATATATGCAATATTTGAGCAGTTAGTAGAAGCAGCAACATACTCTACTTCAGCTATAGACTAAGAAATGCAAGCCTGTTTCTTACTTGTCCATGTAACAAGTCTTTCACCAAAGAAGAATGCTCCTCTGGTGGTACTCTTTCTATCATCCACATTTCCAGCCCAATTAGCATTGGTATACACCTTCAGTTCAAACTTGCCTTTCTTAGGATACCACAGTCCATAATCTTCATTTTTCTTTAGGTATCTTAAGATTCTCTTTGTAGCAACCATGTGTGACTCTCTAGGGTTTGCAAAAAGTCTAGCAACTATTCCAATAGTATGTGCTATATCAGGTCTACTGTGAACTACATACATTAACTTACCAATCATGGATTGGTACAGTGTCTGATTTACCTCAGTAGTTCCATCTTCTTTAGTCAGTTTACATCTAGTAGCCATCAGTGTTCCCACAAGTTTAGCATCTTCCATGCCAAATGTCTTCAAGACTTCTTTTATGTATTTAGATTGTGTAATAAATATACCATCATTCTGCTGAATCACTTGTAAGCCTAGAAAGAACTTAATCTCTCCAAACATAGACATTTCAAATTCACTTTTCATTTCATCAGCAAATGACTTATAGATTTGATCTTTTCCTCCAAATATTATGTCATCCACAAATATCTTAGCAATCAAGATAGTATCATCAGAATTTCCTTTCATGTACAAATTACTGTTCTCACTTGTTCTAACAAATCCAATACTCATCAAATAGTTATGAAGCCTAGTAGCCTCTCATACTAGGCTCTTGGTGCTTGCTTCAAACCATATAAAGCTTTATGTAATATACATACCATATCTTTGTTTTCTGGATCAACGAACCCTTCAGGTTGTTCTATGTAGACTTCTTCTTCAAGTATCCCATTTAGAAAAGCTGATTTGACATCCATTTGGTAAACTTTGAACTTTTTGTGTGCAACATATGCAAGTAACATTTTGACTCCTTCCAATCTAGCAACAGGTGCAAATGTTTCACCATAATCTATTCTTCCTCCTGTGCATATCCCTTGCATACTAACCTAGCTTTGTTCCTTGTTACCTCTCCATTCTCATTAAGCTTGTTTTTGAATATCCACTTAGTACCGATAACATTCTTGTCCTTAGGTCTAGGTACTAAACTCCAAGTTTTGTTCTTCTCTATCTATTCTATTTCCTCTTTCATTGCATTAACCCATTCATCATTTTCTAATGCAACTTTTACATTCTTCGGTTCATAATCACAAACTAGACATGTACCTTGTCTTGCTTTACTCCTTGTTTGCATGCCAGCTTGTCTGTTTCCAATTATTTGTGTCTCAGGATGATGTCTTCTGACAAATTTCGCTAGTATCTGATCTCTTATTTCTTGTTCATCCAATGCAAGTTCATTTTATTGCTTGGTGGGTACTTCCTTCTCATCGATTTCTTTTTCCTGTTCCTCGGTATTGTTTTCCTGCGGATCGGTTGTCATTGTCTGCTGTGTTGGTAGGTACTCTGGCTGTTCAATGTAATTGAATCTATCGTAGTCTTCTAGTTCCTTTGTGCTTTCCTTTGCATTCTTATCATCAAACTCATCAACTCGAACATTAGTACTTTCAATCATTTTATTAGTTACCTTGTTAAGACACTTGTATGCTTTACTTTTAGTGGAATATCCCAAAAATATCCCTTCATCACCTTTTGAGTCAAACTTCCCATTTCTTTCATCTTTCAGAATAAAGCATTTACTTCCAAAAATTCTGAAATAACTTACAGTGGGTTTGTGACCAAACCATAACTCATAGGGTGTCTTATTAGTGTCCTTCTTCAGTTGTACTTGGTTCAGAACATAAACAGTTGTGCTGATAGCTTCCCTCCATTATGTCTGAGCAACATTCTTTTGTAACATTAGTGTCCTTGCACAGTCAACTATTGACCTATTCCTCCTTTCAGCTATTCCATTTTGTTGTGGTGTCCTCGGTGCAGAGACCTATCTTTTAATACCATGCTCATTACAAAAGTTAGTAAATTCATCAGAAATAAATTCACCACCTCGGTTAGATCTTAAGCATTTCAATTCTTTACTAGTCTCTTTCTCAAATTTTGCTTTATACCACTTGAATATCTTAAATGCCTCTGATTTTTCCTTCAAGAACATGACTTTCATTAATCTAGTATAATCATCGACAAAAATAATAAAATATCTATCTCCATAGTAACTTTGAGTTCTCATAGGGCCACATAGGTCGGTATGCATTAACTCAAGTAATTTCTTTGTTCAATAATCTTTTCTTTTGAAACTAGATTTTGTCATTTTACCTTTCTGACATTCATGACACATAACATGATCAAGCTTAGATAAGTTAGGCATACCTCTAACCTTTTTCTTTTTACTGATCTTAATCATGTTATCAAAATTTACATGACATAACCTCGTATGCCACAACCATGCATCTTCATCTTTCATCATTAAACAAGAAGACTGATCATTATCAAGATAAAATAGATTACCTCTCGATTGTGTTCCATATCCAATAAGTCTTCCTCCATCATCAAATATCTTCACTTTCTTGCTCTCAAAAGAAACTCAGTGGCCTGAATTGTTCAGCTGTGCCACACTTAGCAAATTATAGTTTAGACCTTTTACCCAATAAGCATTATCACATCTAATTTTATCATTTATCATTAGGGATCCTCTTCCTCTAACCATACAAGGTGCATCATTACCCATTCTAACATATCCTCCATTGTGTTCTTCAAGATGATCAAATTTCTCTTCATCACCAATCATGTGATGTGTACAGCCACTATCTATAATCCATGTATCATTCTTATTAACCTTAGAGATAAGTGTTGTCTCTACATACCTCTCATCTTCTTCTGATTCATCCTTCATTGCAACAAATACTACCTCCACATCTTCATTAGTGTTGGTATCAGTGACATCTTCTACAATGTAGCACACCTTCTTGCCTTTATCATTATTGTCTTAGTTGTCTCTGTTGTAGTGTCGGTAACTTATGTTGCCTATTATCCCATAGCTTCCTTCACTAGATCGGTCTTTATTTCTGTCATCATCTTTCCTGTGTGGACATCTAGTAGCAATATGACCAACCTCTTTACAATTAAAGCATGCTAAAGGTAATTTACCTCTATACCTTCCTTTACCTTTAGGTAACCTTTTGGCCATAAGAGCTTCAAGCTCATCAAGCTCATCATCAGTATTGCTATCACTATCATCATTCTTATTTCTACTATTAGACTTACCAATCTTCAGAGAAGACATAAAAGTAGATTCAACACATGGTACAACACTATTGTCAAAGTTATTCAGATCAAAGGTTGTAAGCTTACCAATCAGATTATCAAGAGTAAGGTTGTTACTAGATGCAGACCTTGTTTCATGAATTGCAGATATTCTGATTGCACAAACCGGCAATAAGGTTCTGAGAACTTTGCTTACCGCCATTTCTTCATCAATAACACCATCAGATGCTCTAATAGCATGTACTACCTCTTTCAGTCTATTTGTGTACTGCACAATATTTTATCCTTCCTTCATCTTCATGTCATCAAATTTTCCCCTTAAGCTTTCAGCTCTGGCTCTTTTGACATTCACATCACCACTATAAACTTGACCAAGTTTATCCCACATGCCTTTAGCAGTAGTGAAATTTTTAATATCTTCAAATTCAGCATCAGTACAGGCAGCAACAATCTCCATCATAGTAACATTATGTTCATGTCTGTCTCTCATTGATCAAGGGTCAAGGGACCAGTGGGCGGTGCAATGTAGCCATTCTCCATTAGTATTAGGGTAGAATTCCCAATTCCAGATACATGCAGCTTCATTCGGCTTTGCCATACTGTGAAGTTATCTTTGTTCAACTTTGGCACTTCCCTCTTATACATTTTGAAATCTTTTTGCTGAAGTCCTTAAAACTCTATTCCAAGCAACCAATGCTCTGATACCAATTGTTAGAATAACTGAGAGGGGGGTGAATCAATTATCCATAGTCCCAATCACAAAATGTATATCCAAAAACAATTTACTAAAACTTATGTAGCTCGGTAAACTAAAATAGTATTCTATCTGTGCTTTTACCAATTACCAGTTAATAACATATGATGATTACCAATCAAATCCAATATGCAACATGAAAAGTATGATAACAAAAAATCATCACAATCAACACATAACACAAGAGATTTAACGTGGAAAACCTATGAAGGGAAAAACCTCCTGGGACCAGCAACCCAAAAAATTTTCACTCTTCCGAAGTGAGGTCGGTGAAGACCCAACCCTATTAAAGGTTACAAACACACTGTGAGGTGTGACCTTGCTAGAGGATTTTAGACCAATCGTTATCGTCCAACCAACATTCACTATGGGGTTGACAGGATAACAAATGTACACTCTTTGAATGACATTACAAGACTTTCTAGTCCACTCTGTTAAGAGATTTCTCTGTTTACAATGGTTAAAATGTAACAGCAGTTGATTTGATTATAACACAACTTCAATTGTAGATTATCAGATCTATATTAAGCTCATTCAAATCCTCTGATCAATATTTCAATTTTGTTTTAATGAATATTCAGTAACTTATTATCGCTTGGTAATAGCTTTCTAACGCTCGGTAATCTCTGCAGTTCATTTCTCCTTAACCAGTCTGATCAGGCATGCATGAAGCTTGTTCACGCAATATCTTCTGCAGTCTCCTTCTTTCGACATTATTTCATCATGAAATCTTAGGCTCTTAAATAGACGAGTAAACCATTTTAATTCCATCCATCAGATTTTTCCACTTAATCTCCTTTGTTGATTTTGCCGCTTAATCCTTCCTCGGCTGATGTGTCAGTAACACGTTTTGTTTCAATCCATTAGATCTTCTTCAAATTATGTTAGCCATCGATCTTCATAACAAACATTATCTTCATCTCTGATTTCAATGTACTTTACAACTCATCAACTTCATCGACTAAAATAGTCATTTAGTTCTTTTCTTCTACTCGGTTAACAAAGAAATGTGTCAGTGAACATACGCTCGATTTGTACTATGATCGGTATACACTACACTATGTCAGTGTATACTGAAATGGTTCTTTAACCGACAACACTGCCTTGTGAATTTTTCTCTATCCTTCATCATAGATTAATGCAACATAATCAAGTCAATAACATAAGGTCATAGACTCATCCATAAGTTACCCAGTGTATTCCTTATCCTTATCTATCATATCCATCTTCCTCATGTAGATATATTCTATTCTTCATCTCTTTTCTTCTTCTTCTATAGATGTTTGGGTATAGTAACTTACAAGATAAGTACTGTCAAAACTTGTTGACATCAATGACAACATATTACTGATTTAACCATCTTACATATCTAATCAGCAACTCAGTGATCTTAAATCATAGATCTTCAAGTTATACAATGTATTCAAATTAGTTGTAGTTCATCAGAGAAGAATAAAATTCCAGAGGCTTATGCAAAGAGGAAGGAAAATAAGACATAAACCAAAACACCATAACTATTATCGGTGAAGGAAACTGAAGTGGAAAGAATTGAGGGAGGTCAATCCTCTAACTTTAAGCCACCAGAGGAACCTCAACCTGCAAAAAAAAAACATATGAGAAGAGGAAAACCAAAGGAAAAATCAAGGCCTCTTCGAGAAAGAAGAAGAAGCAAAAGACAGATGGAGATAGTGAGAAAATTGATTCTGACAAGGAGATAATAGACACGGGGAAGTCTGGCACAACAAAATTCAATATCCCTAAGACTATAATTGTAGTTGCAAAGGTAATTAGAGAACAGGGAATGATTAGTAACGTTAGTTACTATAATTTTTCTAGGTTATCTAATGAAGATAAGAAAAGAATTGAAGATGCTAATATATTTCATTTTCATAAGTTCATTAGAGTCCCTAGTCATCTCAAGGACCATATACCTAATGAATTATATGAAGCAGTAAATGTTAGATGGGAGGCTATATTTATGATTGAAAAGAAAGTAAGGGAAAGAACTCTTATGTACATTATGCCACATTTGACAGTAAAAGAAATGGATGAAGTACTTAAAAAATACAAAGGCAAATTTAGTATTGGTCACTAGACTGACAAATCATTAGCTATAAAAGAGAAATATGTTGAAGATGAATCGGAAATAATTTGGAAAAGGATATTTAATTTAGACCAACCACAGGTGTAGGATACAACTGGTACATCTCAAGGAGATGGCACCTTTACCACGAAAGAGTTAATAGGAGGTATGTTAGGAAGTGTTTCAAATGTTGATACACACATTGACCTAACAAATGAATCAATAGATGATGATGATGATATTATTAACACTCTTGATTCTCCCATGATTGGAGATGAAGCTGACGATACACCACTATAGTCCCCATTGGAAGTGAACCATGTTGAGTTTAATAAGGATGCAGTTGATTCAGAAATAAATAAGGTTGAGGAAACATAAAAGTGTAAAGAAACATAACAGGTGACTGAAGTCACAAACCAACCAAAGGATACCAACAAAGAGGAAAATAAAGAAAAATAGGCTAAATAGAAAAAAGACCAAGAAAAAGATAAGGATAACCAAATAGACAACACTGGAATAGGGGAACAAATTGTTACTAACTCTACCAATACACAAATTATACCCCCTACAATAGAAGATACCAGTGAGAACAAGAAAATAAAGAGGATGGAATATAAAGAAGAAGAAGAAGAAGAAGATGAAAATGAAGAGGAGGAAGAAAACAATCTAGAATTTTCCATCCCGAAGAAAGATTTCAATAAATTGAAACCAAAAGAACAAATATTTTTTTTAAAGAAGCTAGCAGAAAATGCTGAGAAGAAATGACAAAAGTAGAATAAGTACAAGAAGAAAATACTAAGGAAAACCATTTATATTCTTTCTAACTTCGTATCAGAAGTAAAAATTGATGAAGAAGAATATCGGATTGATCAACTCAAAACTTTGGTTGATGCAATCAAAAGTTTAGACCATGATATGGAAGAAGAGATGACACAAAGAGAAGAGATGAGGTTAGAAAAGGAAATGAAGGAAAAATTATTGCAAAATATTCCTCTTGAGAAAGTTTAATTGCTTGAACTAGTCAAAGAACTCAAAGATTCACTACTGGAAGTTGCTAAAATATTCAACAAAATATTTATACTAACCAATTTCATTCAAGATATAAAAAAGAAGGAAGAGCTACACTTGTCAATAAATTGAACCCCTTGAACAGTTCAATGATGGATCACACTGCAAAATTAAAAGCATTGATATTCAAGGAGAAGGAACTCAAAGAAGAAGATGACAAAATAAGAATGACACTATTGGAGCTACAAGGATTCCTAACCCCTCACATGGACATAATACAAGCATACATCGATAAAGCTGAAGCATTGATAGGTAATTATGAGATGAGTACAATTGACAACATGGAAGAACTAGCATTTGGAATACATGGACAACATATTGTATTGAAAACCTTGAAGGAGTCATGGGAGCACTCACTTACAAGTTCCAAGGTACATTTCAAATCTGTATTTGATAAGTTGTAAGCTATGCACACCCTTGTACATACAATTTTTTTTTAATCTTTGGTATTGTTTCCAAAAAGGGGGAGTATAGCGGTAATAAAAAAGGGGGAGTACATAGATGATTGTCAAAGGGGAGTATAGAGGTGATCAAAATAAAAAAGAATACAAAGGAGTAATCAATTTAGGGGGAGTATGTCAATTTTCACAAGTTTTTTCCATCAATGCCAAAGGGGGAAATTGTTAGAAGATTGATGAGTTAGATGACATTGATGATGTTTGATAAGAGTATGGTTGTCATTGCTGGCAAACCATTTGGAAAACCATTACATCGATGAGAATTTTTTTGATAAGTATGTGAAGTTAAACTAACCGGTACACATTTATACCCAACTGGTACACAATAAGACAATCGGTGAATGGGATAACAGTTGAAGGTTAGATAGGTAAAGAGAGTAGATCGGTAAAGGATGACAAGTCCGTACATCGGTACATTGGAAGGTGTAAAGTCAACCGGTGAACTAGGATTTGTGACTGTGACTCTTAGGTCACATCGCTACAGAAAATAGTGAAGATACTATCAACTGGTCAGTACAGTGAATAGGTAAAACATAAAGGTTATTGAATAATTTTTCTTAACTAGTTAAATCGGTTATGTCAGTGGAAGATTCAACGAACCTGGAAAACATGAAAAATGTAGTACATTATTCAAGGTAGGGAATTGTCTACATATTTATGCATGACTCCAAGGTATGTTTTGGCAAATAAGAATAAAGGAATATTTTATAGGGAATGACAACTTGAATTGTGATTTGGTCGACACAGTAAGGATTTCAAGTTTTTGTGAGTTAGTTACGATTGGAAAAGGAAGTTTGGAGGAAAATGGAAACCCTAATTAGATTTTACATTTGATGGTGAAGACAGTATATGAGGAGAAAGTTTCTTGAAACAAAGGGGAATGGGAGAAGGAAGAAACTGTTGTTGTTGAAAAGTTGATGAAGTGTTAAGTTGTGATTACAGAGCTATTAGCAAAGAAGGTACATGATTAGATACAAAATCAAGACAAAGCATCAAGGATCTAATTAGCATTGTAGAGTGCATATCACAGGTCAATTTTTCTTGTTATATTCCTAATAGTTTCCACAAGACCGTGTAAATCCCTTAACGGGGTAGTCAAGTTAGTAGGACTTTTATGTAAATTCGTTAATAGGGTAAAAAATGTAATAGTGGAATTAAATCCTCTAACAAGGTAGTCTTTAATAGGATTTTTAATACTTTTAACAAGGTATTAGTCACTCCTAATAGTGTGAGTCACCTAGAAAGTGACAAATTTTAAGCTCTTAACAGAGCACTCTTTTCTAATACAGTGAAAGGAGTGTGGGTTTCATCCCCACCATGGTTTTTTTTCCTATGACCAAGGCTTTCCATGATAAAAATAAGTGTGTTATGTGTGTGCGTGTATCTTCATTTGGTTTATTACACTTTTACATTATAGTTCTCTGTTTCATAGTTAGGAAGTTTCTTTCGTTGCTATTTAAGGGTATCAATAAAAGTTTGAAAGTTTTATTAGTACTGATTCACCCCCCCTCTTAGTACCTATCATTTCCAACTAAAATTATGGAGCAATGAGATCCTACTCTCTTTGTAACTAGACTATATACATCAGTGAGTTATATTTTTAGGCAAGTTCTTACCGTAGTTTTTCCCATTTTGGGTTTTCCACATATAAAAATCTTAGTGTTCATGTATTATTGTTTCAGTTCATTATTCACTCAATAATTTGTGTGATGGATAATATTGATGGTTTATTTTATAGTAAAGGTTTTTTTTTATGTTGATTCACCCCCCACCCATCTCAACATCTAGTGTGTGTTCAACATGGGTCTACCAATCCGACTCCTTTGGTAGACATGAAGAAACCACATCGGTTGTTATCTTCTCAAACTGGATTTTTTTCTCTAGATATATAAGACTTGATATCCATTTTCATCATTTATTTTAGAACCCAATTTTGAGAAGTAATAATTCCAAAAAATACCAATGAACATTGTCATAGACCTTCATCATGTTAATCTTGATGATCATGGTTTCCAATTTTTTTGCATATAGATTGAGGCAAGTCCTTTATAAAAATTAGTGGCCCTTTTGTTGTCTCTTTTCCTAGAACAAAACACCCTTGTTCTTTAGGTATAAGTTTTGGAGCATGAGTTTGGTTAGCTTCAAATAAATTTCTTTAGAAAATATTTTATTTTTATTTTTGGGAGATAGAAATCAATCTAAAGTCTACAAATAGGAAGGGTTATTAAGTTTGGAAAAGAAATATATGTAGGTGGTATTGAGTTTCTTGATAAATGTTTGATTCCTTATGTGTTCCTCAAGTTCTCTCCATACATTAAAACCTAATAAATCCCAACATATCTAGAAGAAGATAGTTGCTAGCCCATCCAATCTTGGATTTTTGTCAAGGGACATTGAAAAGACTATTGATTTGACTTCTTCCAAAGAATAAATAAATTGTCTTACTAAGAGATAAGATGAGGATTGTGGTTGAGATGATCTTATGTAAAATTAAAAATGTATCCATGTTAGTATGGGGGATAGAAAGGAGTTAGAGAAAAACCATATTGCCTCTAACTGAATCTTTTCATTTCCTTAATGAATATTGAAGAGGTGAAAATCAAAATTCTTTAAAAAGGGGTATTAGTTTTCATTTGATTAAATAATAAAATATGCTTTAAATTAAATGGATGAATGAATAACTAGGAACTAAAAATTATTATTAATTAATAAATTATATGATGTTACATGTGAATAATTAATAAATAAATTAATGATGATTGATAATGATAAAAATTAAGAGACAACTATGAGGAGAATGATTAGGTGAATATTTTAAGTGTCTACATTTTCCCCCTCTTTGGAGCAATGTTTAAAGTGACATTATTTCAAGAAAAGAAAAGTAGTGAAGAAGGAAGATTAAACATGAAATAAGATAATGCTGATGATATGATGACATGTCCACTGAGGTAAGGAATAAAAAATTAGAAAAGTGAGATGATTAAATCCCCTTTGAGAGATTATCTACACATAAACTGCATGGGTGATATCTTGAAATACTTAAGACGATTAAGACACTTGTCATGCTCTAATTTAATCCTCTCCTAGAGTTTTCATCTAGGGTTTCATCTTTATGCTTTTGTAAGCATTAATTATATTCATTATAATCTAGATCCAATCTATTCATAGGTTAATCTCAATATCATATTACTATTTGGATCAAATCTCTTTCAAGGTTGTATAACATCAATCATATATTTATCTCTTCAAATGTGATATGTATTTTGGTTGCAAGTGATTATTTAGAGCTATGGGGTTATTTATCAAATATAATATCATGCTTTGTGTGTTTTCAATTCATAGTTACTTTGTGTTTTCTTTATGCTTTATACATTTATTTTCTTCTTATTGGATATGTTTGATAAATTCCTTGACCATTTATTCTCATTAATTTACCATGGTTATGTGCATAAGATAACCTACCACTACAATGGGGGCTAAATATATAGTCATAAATTGTGTACCCGTCACAATTTCACATGATGTTTAGCACTCATTTTGTCCCATGTGAATGATCAAGTAAAAATGTGCATGTCTTTGGACTAGATTGGAAAAGTTAAATACATTCTACAATGCTTGGCCCTTTAAATACCATATTAAGTAGTACATTAGATTCATGCATTATTGTCCTCTTAGTTTGGCCCCAAATTCAAATATTTTAGATTTTTAAAAATGATAAACTTTAGGATGCTACTATTGTACACTAGTGTTTGAACACTTTTTCTAAAATTTAGAGGGCAACGACCCAATAGGATCATAACTTCTTTTTTGACACAAACTCATGAAAAAACCATCTTCAAGATAGAGGCACCTAACACTTGTGTTTGGTATATAATTAGTGCTAGATTTCAACACCAAACTTTGTATCTCATTTCTAGATCTATAATTTTCTTATGCATTTCTATTTTTCTATTTTGTGTATTCTATATGTATTTTTCAATTTACTCTCATTCATCCTAGTTCTTCACACATACACAACCAATACCAAAACATACAATTGTGAAAAAGTGTGAATCTAGGACAATGTGGCTCTTTCTTATGGACAATAATCTAAGCCCACTCACATATCTAATGTTGTATGAGAGAAGGATTTGACTAGGTTAATGTACATGTTAGTATAGGAATTATATCCTACACAACAATTTTGTTAGATTTTTAAAAATGAGATAAATTTGATAAATTATTAACTACTATTAAATTATTTTTAAGGATTACTTATAGAAACCATACCTCCCACCATTGAGGTAAGATAGTTTCAATGCTTATAACTCATTTTAGAACAATGCACTCATGTATGTAATTGTGTTTTTTAAATGATTAGATAAAAATCTCAAGTGCACAATGAAAAGTCTATTAATCATTTTTATCTCATCATATTCCAAACATAGATTTAATGAGGGAAAATTTAGACACAAGCATATAATACTACAAAAAAAAAAACAATCAATCACTCTCATACAAATGTAATTAACATAAAATTAGAAAAGAGAATAAAGTTCATTAGGTTAGAGAATGCATACATGTTGTGTCTTCTATTACATTGAAACCAAAATATTAACTTACTTCCTATGAAATAGTTGATTATATATATATATATATATATATATATATATATATATATATATATATATATATATATATATATATATATATATATATATATATATATATATATATATATATATATATATATATATATATATATATCATTTTGATGGTGTTGTTACTATGGTTAGCCATATAAAAACTAGACACTAGGTACATGATGTTAACATATAAGATTTAGAATGTTTTTATGGGCCTATATTTCATCTAGAATGACTTGATGGTAACGAAAATTAATATCTGTCACATTCATATAAAAAGTTAAATATTTATAATAGACCCATCCATACACATCATAGTAATGGATCTATCCAAACAAAAGTATTTTAGGGTACCCTACTAACTCTAATAGTTATGATTACAGTGTTATACCAACATATATGTTCTTAATAAAGAAATTAATCATGAGAGGTGTCACAAAGCATTAATAGTGATTTTATTCAATAATCCAAAAAACATTGGTATACCAAATTTATATGTTGAAAATAAATTAATTAATCATAAGAGGTATCATGAAGCATTATATATGCAAGTGAGCATCAATGTCACATGAAATATGGTGATATGATCATCACACTGTAGTTTATATTATAATAAATATGGTACATAAAAAGAAGCATTATGCAAAACATATTATCAATGATTCAATCATTAGCTTTGTGTCATTGCAATGCTTAATGTTCTTAGAAATATGAGGAGCATATAATATGAAAATAAAGTATATATAATTGAAGGGCAATGCAATGGAATAATATTTACCTACTTCTCCCAAGGTAAAAACAAAATTTGCATATTTACAACAACATATTATTCATCTAATGTGACAATAAATATTGAGGACACTTCTATGTAACATGATCTACATGGCATATTTTGGAGCCATTGATCTTGAGCCACTACCTCTAAAGTTTATTGTTATATTTGGTCTTGGAAATCATTTCCATTTTCTATTACTTGTTCCTTGGTTATATATTAAATTACATTGTGATTGCATGCATTATGATCATCTCTTCTTTTATCACTTTTACTTATTCTTGCCACTTAGAGGTTAAGGTATCACTTCTTTTATAGGTCAATATGCTTGTACTTACTATTATATTTAACAAAATATTGAACATCCTTTATATACTTAAATCTAACACACTAATGTCATAGATAGGTAAAGTATATAGCATATACACTCTTGCTTTGCAATTTGTTTTATTTATTACATGTTCAATTATAAGTCAAAATCATCCCAAGTTTGTTTTCCATAAAAATATCAAGTTGAAAATATAGAAAAAATCATGTAAGAAAATATCCTAGTTCATCGGGACAATTAAGTATTAGAAATAACTAGGGTTTGAATTTATTCATTTATAATTGCATCAACAATTGAATGTTTTCTTAAAATATTTTTCAAATTTGTACAACTCCTAAGGGGAATAAATGCTATTAAGGAATTCCAAATTTTTGTTACATGTTATAATATGTCACTATTCTTATGAGCATAATCCATTTTTAGTGATAGGTGTAGAAGAGTGCAAGAGGTCACACCAATCATGGACATTGATACTCTAGTTAGAGAGCCATTTAATATGGCCTAGTCTTGTACCAATTTGTATAATGTAATCTTGTGAAGTTGTGAAGTTGAGAACAAGAATCCTCAATTGTCTTCCTTCCAACTTATTGATTGATGTTCAATAACTATATCTTACATTTTAATTATCAATTGCACATAATAGTTAGTTGAAACGAGATCAAATAACTTCTCACTGTAGACTAGATAAGCATATTATTTAAATTTAAATAACATATTGAAATATGCATTTTTTTATTTTATTAACGATTAAGTGCATCTAATATAATCATAGTTTAATATAAAATTATCAGTCCTTTTAAAAAAAATGTAAATATCACAAACTTATTAGTAACACAAATTTATAATTTAGTAAAATTAAAAGCTAACTAATCCACTTTCTACCACAAGAAAATATTTCTTATGTTTAGTTTCAAAACATCACTATTATAAATATATTTAAAAATCTATTTAAAAGGATTTCAAGATACATCAACTTTTAAATATTTATATTAAATTTGTTAAATAGAGCATATATATGTCCCCTAATCTCCACATCGAGAGAGAGAGATTCGAGGATTTTTATTCCATATAAGAAAAAACACAAATATTATTTATTTTAATATTTATTTAAAAATTAATTTTATTTATTAATATAAGAGTTATTTTATTTTCAATAGTTTTAGAAAGCTTATATGAAAACTAATTATTTGTTTTAACTTCTATATCAAGAACTACCTTTTTTTCATTTGATATATTTTAAAGTATTTATTTTAAACATTAATTGAAGAGTTATTTTAGTTTTTAATAATTTTCAAAAACTAAAATGAAAGAAAATTTTTATTCTAACTTTAAAAAAAAAATCTTATTTCTCACATATAGAAACACATAAAATATTAAAATAATTAACTTAAAAAATTATCTAAATTATGAACACATTTCAAACATATTATTTTTAATATATTTTATTTTATTTAAATATTATTTTTTATTAGATTAGCAATGAAAGGGCCCTAATCTCATTACAAGAAAAGCATCAAGTCTAAAGATTAGTCATAAAAGTACAAGTATTAAACAGTGAAGGAGACACCAACACTAAACAATAATAACTCTAACCCTGCTAAATATGCAAGGTAATACATATAATAACCTTATAAATATGACTTGCAATAGTGAAAAGCTTTAACAAAAGCATTCTACTACTATACTCAACCATAGTCTTAATACGAGGGTCTTTAGAGATAAACATCAAAATACGATAAAGATCATGAGTAGTAAACCACCAGGGTATGTAGACTCGAACAATAAAATTGAAAAACAAAGGATATGATTAACTAATATTATGAGGATCTAAAATAAGGTCCCATTTATTTTTGAGCTCCTCCAAAACCTCCTAATTGCACATTGTCTCATCTTGAAGACCCTAACCTTTCACTCCTCTATAGCCTCCTTTCTTGTTAAGTTTTTTCTTGATTTTAGATCTTCCAGTAGACATGCCCATTACTGCTCTATTCATTATTCCCTTAGTGATTCTTATGAGGGAAAGATTAGAATTCTCTATTTACTTTTTTTCTTATTCGTGCTATTTTCCATCAAATTTACTTTCTCCTTAAGCTCTAGGAAAGTATCCTTGTTATTCTCTCCACCCCCTTCACCCTTTTGTGTCTCTTGCATAACATCCTCCTCCTAAGATACTTGTATATCTTCATTATTGGAACCCACATTCTTAGGTTTATCTTCTATGTCCTTAAAATCAATTTTATTCTCCTAAATATTGACATTCTTTATGTCTTGTCCTCCTCTTCTTCATTGGTCTCATCTTCATTATCTTCCTCTACAATAGAATCTTATTTTTCTTGTGAAGATTCATTATCCTCGTCCTCAACAGTAATGTTTTAACATTTAGATTGTGGATCCAAGGAAACCTTATATCCAACATGGTATATCTTTGGTCCCCAAATAAGAACCCAAATAATCTTTCACAAACTCCTCTTCTTTGTGTTTCTTTTCCACTTCAATATCTTCAATAGAATGGTAACACCTTTTTTTATGAGAATCCTTGTGGGTTTTATTCCTAGAGGACCCAAGCAGGTCAAAATGGGATTTTTTATTTTATGGGGTCACTATTAGTAGTTCATTAATAGGGTGAGAAGGAATACTATCTTTTTTTCCCTTCAGCTCTAACATAAGGACTTCAGTTTAATGGGATTTTTAGCAAGGGAACTGCCAATTTCTAGCATACACGAGACACTACCAATGTCCTACATAGTGGGAGGGGGAGGGGAAGGTGACTATTTGTGTGATCCATAGATATAGAATTATTAAAAAAAACCATGATTATACCCTTGTGAAGTGGTGGGAAGCACTTTTCTCTATACTTTATTACAAGGAAGAAAACAAGAAAAAAGAAACATTTACCTTTTCCATATGCCTAACATGATTTAATAGGGGGAAGTGGTATCCATGTATTGTCAGGTATCTACCTTCAAGAGTTAAATACTGCATAATATGTATATTGACTAGGGCATGTGGAGGGAGGAGATTCATTCTATCATATTAATTTTGGAATCTCTTGAGTCATTGCTCTCCATTCTCCAAGAATTTGCCAATGAAGCTTTGGTAATTGTCAGAGCTCTTCTTAAAAACCCTCATACCAACATTTTACAAACTCATAGCATCTGCAATCATTTGTGTGGAGACCAAAAGTTTCATTCTACCCACCATTTCCATTCCCTTCACCCAGGAGCTGGTTAGTTTTGAGGTGCATTGTAGCCATGCATGACCATAAAGAATAGGGCCAAGCTAGACTGCACAAATAAATCCCAAAGGCCAAATTATTCTTGATGGATTCACAGTTAATAGGTTTTCATCTATTTTAAGGGGCTGCCCATCTCTCCAACTCTTGTCAAATGCAAAAACTAAATTATGTTATTTTTCCGATCAAACTTCACAACCATTATCATATATCCTAGAATATAAATCTTTAGGTTGATTAATAGAAGCTATCTCATCACCATTAAGAATTATAATGACACTTCTTTGGAAAATGAAATCCTTTATAGAAAGTAAATCTTTCCAAAAATAAGCCAGCCCACAAATCTATTCTCCTCTCCTTGCTAAAACCCTTCTCATATGGGATGCCATCATCGAACTTTGAGTTCATTATTTTAAGGGAAAAATTTCACTGGATTTAATGGTTTTCCTTTTAGTGGAAAAGGCATTAGGATTTCAAACCAAGTGAAAGGTATACTATCTTACTAATTGATGATGTCATCTCATTCTCTTAATTCTCATATGGAATAAGGACAACAACCTCATCACAATTCCTAGTCTTGTTTTCCACCTCCTCTCACATGTCACTCCTCTCAATTTAATAAGGATTATTTCATTTAAAATAATCTTTTGAATATAAGGCATGAAATTTGAACTATTCCAATACTCAATTTTAATTTGAAGGCCTTCATTATCTATAAAGTCAGCCATTGCATTTCCTTATTTGTAGACATGCTAAACTTTGGTTTGAAGGAGACTCTTCAAATTTTAAATGCTATCTCCATCAATGCTCTTATTTACCAAGGACCTTTAATTTTTCCTTTAAGGATATCTATTATAAGTCTAGAGTCTCCCTCCACTTCAATCTTATAGACTTCTAGAGATTTGGCTAATTTTATGTCTTTCCAAGTAGCCATCACCTATACCATATTATTGGATATGGTTCCTGAACTTGTGGCTACATACATTCAATCAAGTATCCTTTGTGATCTCTTAAAATAGCTCCTGCAGTTTCAATCCTAAGGTTCCCTTTAGAACATCCATAGAAATTATATTTTACCCAAAATAGTTTAGGAGGTTTCAAAACCATTTTTTTTATTGATATTCACTTTTATCCATTGATCCTATTTAGATCTTGGTGTATACCCCATAGTTGTTTCATCCTAACTTCTTGTAGATTGGGTAGATCCTTAGAGTATCCAAAGGAGGCTTCATTAATATTGTCTTTTAACTGATGTTTGATGATCATGAAAACCTCATTGCTACTTCTTGATTGGTCTCTAAAAATTCTATTGGGTAAGTATACCAAGATTGGGGACCAAAAAGGGGTCTTAGGATGCCACTTTTTTTGAAATATAAAAACTCTGTAGTTTGATGAGAAAATCTAGATAGTTACACTCAAAATTTAAAGATGTAGCAATAACAAGAGTTGAAGTGCTCCAAATCTAGTTTCTAAACTAGTATTTTTTTTTTTGAAAATGGTAGACAACAAGCATCTCAAAAAGGGCGAGCACACAAAATGGTCTTTTTAAAATTAAAAAAACATAGCATCTAGTATGCTCCCCCTAAAATTTCAACATTTTTTTTTTCCTGAATTTTTAAAATCTCTCTAGTGAGAAGTTAGCTAATACCATATAGTTTATCTCAAATTATTTAGCTAATTTTTTATGAATATATGGTTTTTTACTAGTTTTGAAAGTGGACACCTCTTGAAAAACTAAAATTTGAGCATGCTCCCTCTAAAACTTTTTAAAACTAATCAAAAATAAAAATTTATTTTTTCTACATGTATATAATGGAGTCTATTTTCTAAAACTATAATTTTTTTTTTAAATGATGAATGGGCCAAAATCTATGCCTGAAATACCACATGTGGTTTTAGACAAAAGATAAACACACAGACACAATAAATTATATATGAACAACTTAACACAATAAAAATATAAAAAAATGTGATTAGATATCTAACAAAGAGCTTATCAACATTATGGTATTTTTTTAGTTTTTATTGAAACACATGAAAACCTGATGAGGAGCATGAACAAAATTTGAGATTTTTTTGTGTTTTTAGAAAAATATGTTCCTGGCCTAAAATGGTCATCCAAGCCTTTGGATTGGATGCCTAGGGAAAAGCTAAGCCAAAGGCTTGGTATTTCCCAATGCAAACTATCAAATACAAAAAATACATTATTTTCATCATCAAGTCACAATCGATCTCTAGCGTGAATATATACATGTAAAATATAACATTTAAGTCACATTTCAATATGTGTGTTTCCTTTCTTATACTTCAAGTTATATTTCTTGTATATATTGTCAGGATCTTTGAGAGTAGTTTTAGATCTCTATGATTCTTAATGCAGATTCTAGGATTTTGAAGATCACATAAATTTTCAAACTTAGTCAAATTTCAATAATTAGCATGCTCCTATTACTATTATGTTGCTATCTCTTTCTCACTATATTTATCTTCCCCAAACTCTAGACCTATCATTATGTCTCTATTATCTCTCACACCTCTCTCCCAACTCTAGGTCTCTACCACCCTCTCTCCCTCTCTACCTCACCAATTCCCTCTTGAGGGTGCATTTCCCATATTGATATTGTACCTCTATATCTCTCTCATAACTCCCCCCCTCCTTAATTCTATCCATCCCTTTCTTCCTCTCTCACTCTCTATCTTCCCTCCCTCTGTACCCCGTATCTATCTCCCTCTCCTATTTTCTCTTATTTTATCTCTCTATTCTAGATATGTTTTCACCTCTCCCTCCCACCCTCTCTCTTCCCTCTATAGGTTTTTCCCTCCCTCCCCCTCCACCTCTAACCTCTCCATCTGTGTATTACTACCCACTTCTCTCTATACCCTCTTATCTTTCACCTTGATCTCTCTCTCCATACAGTTATCTCACCTATTTGTCGCCCCTACATACCTCACCTCTCTATATATCTCTCTCTACTTCTCTCCCTCCCTCATCACTTCTCTCCCTATCCCTCCTTACTAATCTTCCTTTATGTATTCTCTCCTCTTATCTCTCTCTCCCCCTAATCACCTCTCTCCTCTCCTCTAGTTCCTTCCCTTCATATATATCTCTCTCTCCCCCTTCATAACTTCTCACTCCCCTCTCCTTTGTTTTCTTTGTCTCTCCTCTACTCTCTCCCTCCCATGTATAGGAACTTAACTCTCCCTCTACTTTGTAAGGCATAGTTAGGGTATATAAATTATTTATAGTATAGGTTTTCAAGAATATGGTGTATGATATAGTTTTTAGGGTATATGGCTTAGGGTACAAGATTAATTGTAGAAGGTTTAGGATACATAGGGTTGAGGGTATTTCCTATGTGTATACTTTCTCTATCTCCCATTTCTTTCTCTCATCTCTCTGTCTCTCTCTTACATCTCTAAATATTTCCAATCTTTCTTCTTACCTATTTCTCTTCTCCCCCTCTGTACTTACCCCTATATTTTTCTTCCTTTCTCACGACCTATTATTCTCTCATTTTCTCTTATTATATCTCCCTTCCTCTACCCTTATGTAGGCTACCCATTTATGAATTATCTCTCTCTCTCTCTCTCTCTCTCTCTCTCTCTCTCTCTCTCTCTCTCTCTCTCTCTCTCTCTCTCTCTCTCTCTCTCTCTTCTCTCTCTCTCTCTCTCTCTCACAGATCCATAGGTAGATGAGGGCTCAAAAAACAAATAAGGTAAATGAGAATTCCCCAAAGTGTCCACAATGGTTATAATGTCACGAGAGGCCTAAATGGACACTTACTCACCCACAACTCTCCCAAATTCCCCCAATGGCATAGAAAAATTCAAGAAAATTAGTTATGAATGATTCAAAAGGTTTTGGGAAAGGGAAAGGAGCCTTTTTTTAAGGAAGCCTTGCAAGTATCTAGGCCATCAAGCAATACAAAACACACCGAACCCACTCGGTGAAAGGAACTGCCAAGTGAAAAAAAGGGAAAATAATGGGAGTTTCAGATACCCATTTGGCTCTACTTCAACTTACAAAAATATTAGGTGGACTTGTTTTGGATGATATATGTTGTCTCCTGATTTTTCACTATTTTTGGCATAGAAAGTGGATACTTTAACAAAGGAAGTATGTTATATACTTAACCAAAAAACTCTTAATTATGGATAGTACTCTAATATGATGAAAAATGAATATTTACCAAGTAAATTTGAATCTATGTGCTCAATTGATACAAAAGCCGCAAAATCCTACTCACAAAGGCCCTAAAATGATGGTTTCTTGATTCCATTCACCACAGTCACTTCCAAGATCAAATGATGGATCCTAAACCATGTATTCATCCATATAACACTTTTCCAATCATGAAAACATAGTCTTATTCAAGTAGATCTTCTACTGTTATAGGCTAGCCACCGATTTCATCCAAATTACATAATTGATCTTAGTATCCTCCGATTGATTGGATTAGGTTACTTCATGCCTCCACATGTCTTCAAGGCCTGCTTGTCTTCAATAGATGGCTTGGTTACTCCTGCACCATACTCCCCATGAATGAAAAAATTCTTGCCCCAAGAATTAGTCACGTCTCGGGTCTGCAACTGCCCATTATCCTTCTTATTCTTAGTATAGGAAAATAATTATCCCAAAGTCACCTTATATCTCCTATACCCTACATTCACCTCACCAAAAGCATTAGTATGAAAAAAAAAATTGAGTTCCTTGTCTAAGACCATGCACCTGCTTGAATCCTTCACCTTGTTGTCCACCATCTTGCCCTTCTTATGCCTGTTTGATGGGGAAATAGATGGTGCATACTTGAACATATTCCAAGTCCCAAAGTCCTAATATTTTAGGGCTATACTTGACCTCTGTCCTAACCAGTCTATCATTATGTTTTCTCTCCCCATGCCAACCTTTATCATAGTGATTGTAACCTTGCACATTCATAAGAGTTGTATCCCCCAAAAATATTACAATACCTTCACTTCCAACATTATTAGGTAAGGGTTTCAATTCATACTTCCCATCACCCTTATTCACAATGTATGTATTTAGATAACCATCATGAATGGTCCTCCTATCATGCTACCACTTCCTTCCCAATATTAGATTCCCACAAGACATATCCATTACATCACATAAGAAATGATCATGATAAGAACCAATTGCAAATTCAACCCAACATTGTTCTTTCACCAACATGCTCTTATATTTATTTACCCAAGTTTCATAGTAAGGTTTAGGATGCTCTTATATTTATTTACCCAAGTTTCATAGTAAGGTTTAGGATGCATAATTTTTTTAAATGTAACTTATTTACAACTTCATAAGACACCAAATTGTTATGTGCTCCTAAATCAATAATCAATTTGCAAACCTTACCATTGCTTAGGCATTAAGATCTGAAAATTGACGTCATTTGTCCTTCCTATTTCTGCATAGGTGATCCTTTACTCACCATTAGATATTCACCATAAGTTTGAGGGTATGCTTGACATGTTTTCTGCTCTTCATTCCCTTAAACTCTTCAAACATAAAACCCTTAATCACATAAATTATTGTTATCAATTTGCAAAATGTAAAGAATGTAAACACAAATATAGAAAACAAATGTAGAAAACATGAAGACCACATAACAAAAATATATTTTACATGGAAATCCAAAGAAGGTGAAAACTACAGTGGGGTTGATACCCATGATAAGACTAATGTACTTTGTTAGAAGAATATATTATTACAATATAAGGAATGCACATGCATTCAGACACACTATCTAAAGCCCACTACTCAATTCACCTTGGGCATCAACCCTAAGGAAGTCATACTAACTTACAATTACAATTTAGAAGTCTCAATAACTTACAAACACTTTTCAGACACTAATCTGATAATTCATGAACTATATAGTAGCATCTCATTATGCCTCGGTTAGTTCCTTCTTAGCACAGTCAAATCCCTTGATGCAATTCTTTCTGCCACACAACAAACAAGAAATTCATTCCTCAGTAGATCTGTAAAAATGTTGCACTAGCATACACTTTCTTCTGCAATCTTAAAAACAGTGTCACATACACACGATACATCAATCAAACCCTGATTCACCATATTTATCAAGAACTAGGTCGAAAAACCTAATCCCTAATCATCCATATCTCAGTGCCAAAATCAACCATTATGATATCTATTCGCTTTCCAAACATCTCTTAGATCCATCAATAACATCTCGTGATCATGGTCATAACCCTAAAATATTTTACTGATCTCTTATAAACTATTTTATTATAATCTCTCCTTAACATGTCAGCTAATATCACAAAAACATAACTTAGATTCATTATACTTGGTCACCTTGATCAATGTAAAATGCAAAATCATTAGACACATAATCCTAGATCATCCTAAGACATCATTAAGCTCAAATAAAAAACAAATATACTACATTCGTTAGATCTACCAACATCTTATGATAAACTTTTAAGAAAATTGTCATTCTCCACTAAAATACTTGTAAGTGCCTTACGGGTCATCAGAATAAAAAACCCTTTGAATGGTAGATACATTACTATCTCCTTAAAACATTTACAACTACACAACCAAAGTTATTATCTACAACACATGTACGAAAGAAATCTCTGTGACTCTAATACTCTATAACATTATCAATCAACAAAATAACCAGTCATTATCTGTGACACCATAACTTGATCAAATCATCCTGTCAACAACTCAAACTTGACATGAATCATGTAGAAAACCTCTACATCCCATGAGGTGCATGAATCCTCATCTTTAGTAACCTTCTATCGCCATTCATCTGAACATTCTGTGTTACTCGAAAAATGCAATATCTGTGACCCAATCTTCATAACAGATATCAAAAGCATATGATCTTTACACTAGACATCCAAAGAACATAGAAGACATCAAAGGCATCATAGTAGACATGTTGACATCAATGGAAACACATCCAAATTTCCAACAATGAACTATTAATAGAACCTGAAAGAGTTTCTTCTTCCACAAATTTCTTCTCCTTAGCCCTATTTTCACTTTCTCCCTGATCTTCAAACTACAAAGGCTCTTTAAGGTTAGTCTCCTTTTTAGGTTTGATGGAAATTTTGGTAGACCTACTAGGGGTGCTAGTCTCCTCTATTATCTCAATATCATAGTCAATTTGGTGCAGGTTAAATTTATCTTTCTTAGAGGATCTAGCTTTATTTTTAAGAGGGGCAACCCTTTTCTTGTCTTTTTCATGTTTAACCTTCTTAGAGTCGGGTGATGTATCTTAGGGAATTTTCAAGACAAAGTTTTTGAGGCACTATTTTCAACTAGGACTAGGTGTATCCATTATGTTGGCTGAAGGAGGGGTAGAAGAAGTGGGGATCTATTCAACAAGGATAGCATGGGGAGGATAGAGAGCCAAATGAAAATGATACAACCTAAACATAAGACCCTAGTGTAAAATTGATGCAGGAGCATCCTGGGGATGTTAGCAATCCTGCATGGTTGGAGTGTTTGACCTTTGTGTTTCTCGGTTACAGTATTGACTGAAGGAATCAATCGCTGAAGGGCTCGTTCTTTGAAAGAACTTGACAAAAACTTATGGTGCTCGGCAGAACCTGTGCTTGGTGATGCTTGTGGAGCTTGGTCGATGTGCTTTCTCGGAAATGCTTGGCTTGCTTGGTATTTTTTGTTGACGCTCGGTAGTTTAGCTTACTGACTAGAGTTCTTATGGATTTGATGGACTGAATTGATGTATTTGATTTAAGTAGAGTGTATTACATTCTCCTAGGTAGATCTGGAGGTGACATGGAGAATTAATTATTTGTAAGGCTATTTGAGAGTCGACTTGTATTGCATTTAATATTTGTTTATTTTAGGAGCCGACTTGGGCTTAGGAGTTATTTCTTTCTTCTAGCTGACTTGTGGCTGAAGATGTATATTTAGGAAAGGTCTGGGGTAGGTTTGTAGAGGATCATTCAATATGGAGGAGTGAAGAGGAAGGATATTGAGTAGAGCTAGTAGCTAAGTGTGGGCTTGGGAGACAAGAAGGTTGCTTGATTTCTTGTGAGAACGAGTTTAGATTCTTCTTGGGGTTTCCACCAGTTTTTTCTAGCCCGTTGTTACAGATCTAGCTAGCTTGGAGTTGGATTTTGCAAGGTCTTGCAAAATTACTATTGTATTTGGCTGTAACCCGGAAGGCCTTATAGCCGGGCATGTTGAATGAAAATATTATAATACTATTTGATAATTTTCTATGTTGTGTTTCCATTGTGTTTTTGTTATGATTGTAAGGTTTGGACTATCCATTCTGGGATTCTCCATGTTGCACTACGTCAAGTGGTATCAGAGCTTGAAGTTCTTGAGTGTGTGGACAAACCGCCTAAGTTGAGGCAGTTTGCACTAGGACCTTGGGTTGGGTTGATTTGGTGGTGATTTGTTGCCTTAGGTCTACCGAAATCTTGAAGATACCTTTGAGAAGATTGGACCCTAGGGAGATTGTAGATCTTTGTGATACTATGGAGTCTAGGATTATAGAGAAGGTTAAAGAAGATTTCAAATCAAAGATGAAATTAATGAAGAATGACATGATCACTGAGATCATAAGGGCTACGACTGGTGTACCTCAGAATGTGGGCACTGAGGATGGTTATGAGGAAGTTGATAATGACTTTGAAGCTGCTGGATCTAGTGGAGATGACAGAACCAATTAGAGAGATAGATCTGGTGAAGACATAACTGGTCGGTTGTAGAGATCTGGAGCTCGGTTAAGTACTAGTTACCGAATGGAAGTTTATAACTTCTCTAGTACTTTGAGATCTGAGGACTTAATTGATTGGGTTGGTGACTTAGAAGACTTCTTTGAGCTTGAATAAATTGAAGATCCTCTTAGAGTGAGGTTGACACAAACTAAGTTGAAAGGACATGTATCTCTTTGGTGGAAAGAATTGCAGAGAGAAAGAGAAGATGAAGGTGAAATGAAGATCAATCGGTGGAGGTTGATGGTGGCTAAATTGAAGGCTAAGTTCATACCTATTGACCATGAACTTGAGTTACTTAAGAAATTGCATAATTTGAAGCAGAAATAATTGATTATTGAAGACTATACCAAGGAGTTCTATCAATTGACTATTTGGTCTGGATACAGAGAACTCGATAAGGAAAAGGTAGCTTTTATGTGAATGGTTTGAGATTCAATATTCAGGATGAGATTGGTATGCTGAAGATTGATTCGGTTGAGGATGCTTATCAATATGCCCTGAAGAAAGAAGATAAGTTGAAGAGGAGACAACATGGTAATTTTCGAGGGAAGGAGAAATAGGATCACTCAGTCAAGTATAAATCGACTGCTGAAGATGAAATGAAACCTATTGAGCCAAGGAAGAGGACATGTAAGGTTTCCTTTAAGGGTACTTGTCTTAATTGTGGTGAAGAAGGAAATAGAGCTTATGAATGTTCCCAGAAGGCTGGTGATCGAAGAGCTACTATGGTGAATAAGAAAATACTAAATGAACTTGAGGTAGAGTTAGAAAACTTGTTGGTTCGAAGAAAATTACTCGGTACTAAGGTGGAACCTTGTCAGAGGAGTAACTTGTTCAGAACTCGCTACAAGTCAATGTTGGAAATATAGTTTGGAAAAATGATACTGAGGGGGGGGGGGGTGAATCAGATATCACCTACTAATCCATTTTAACATTGTATAAAACTTTTGCATAGCATCAACAATACTTTCTCAAAATAAAGTAACTAACATACCAAGCAGCATTCATGAAAGTACTCATAACACAATAATTTTGGTTACCTAGAAACCTTTGAAAGGTAAAACTGGGGTGGGGATGAAACCCACAAATCTTCACTGTTGCAGTAATAAGTTTTCCTGTTAGGGCTTACAAAATTTGATCAAAATGTGATCTACCCTATGAGGGGTCTGTCTTGTTAGGAGCTCAAAGACTTATACAGTTTACCTTGCTAAAGGATTTAAAACTTACAACAAAGTAAGCACTCGGTTAAGAGATTACAATAGGTCTGTAAGGACCACTCGGTTAAGAGATTTACCTCGATACACTTGTTATAATGTCTCAGTACCTGATCCTTCAGTTTGCACTTGTATGCAAATTACAGATATTCTCTTTACAGTATTGTATTGATCTCTTCTATCAGATTTATCTCTATTATGTCCTTTCACTACTTAACTTGGTCACTCAACTCTGTCTGATTTCTTTACCAAAACTGAATGTGCCTCTCTTCTCATTCCTTCATACCCTTCACATCCTCTCTTTCACACTCTTACATTTTAGGGTTCAGATCTTATGCTTATATAAGCAACAAAACGTCTTCATGATTCAAGATCTATGGTTCAGATTAACTCCTTTTTCTGCTTAAGCCTTACTAATTTCTGATTGGCTCTAAGTGTTACATAGGGATCAATGATTGTAAAATAGATGCGTAATCACCTCCGTAATTACCTCAAAAAACAAAATACAAAACATGAATGTCGGCCAAAATGATTTACCTTGATCACTATGCCATAACAAACTCATATGTCATTCCTGGTTAACTCGACAAATGATGTTCCTGATACTCGACATTCACTGTATTCGGCATATGTTGATATCTTTGTCACTCGGTAATCATTGCATACATGGCTCGAAAAAACTTGACTCGGCTAATACAAAAATGCATAGTGACCATAAGTTTACTCGGCAGTACTACTACTCGGTAGGTATACATTACATAACTCAGCCTTTACATAATGACTCGGTCGTAGTGATGACCGACCATCATTGCCTAGATAAATGACTAAGTGTAAGTCACTAATAGTCAACAAAACTATAAAGATCTACAGTCAAGAGGTAAACTTTGTAATGTGGTTGTGGATGGTGGTAGTTCTGATAACCTTGTAGCTAAGGAGATGGTTCAGAAACTTGGTTTGAAGAAAGTGAGACATCCTTGTCCTTACATGATTGATCAGTTGCAAGATGTTCATGCTTTGGAAGTGAGAGAGCAATGTGTTCTTTATTTTCAGATTGGCTAGTATAAGGATCAAGTATTATGTGATATTGTGGACATGAGTAGTTGTCACATATTTCTCGGTAGACGTTGGCAGTATGATTGCAGGGTTGTGCATGATTGTGTCAAGAATGTGTTTACTGTTGAGAGGGTGGTAGGAAGTTTTCATTTATTCCTTTGTAGAATGAAGAACTCGGTAGGAGGAACCTGAACTTTGGAAGCTGAGTTGAGTTGAAGGATACTGGAAGGGATCGAGATCAGTATGGAAAAAAGACCTGTGGATTGTCGAGGAAAGACTTGAGAAGGAAAATAAAGCAAAAATGGATCCGTGGTAAGAGTGTTGAAGACTTGGAGGACGTGTATATGAAGAACCATCTCAGGTTTTATGTGTTGAATCCTGTAAGATGTTCTTCTAGCCTTTAAGAGCATATTTTCGCACCTGGGGTGTTTGATGCGGGAGCATCCTGGGGAAGTTAGCAATCCTGGATGGTTGGAGTGTTTGATCTTGCTGTTGCTTGGTTATAGTATTGACTGAAGGAATCAGTCACTGAAGGAATCATTCATTGAAAGAACTTGGAAAACATTTTTGGTGCTTTGTAGAACCTATGCTCGACGATGCTTGTGGAGCTTATAAGTTGACGTGCTTGCTTGACAATGTCTGGCTTGCTCGATAGTTTTTGCTAACGCTCGGTAGTTTGGCTTACCGAATGGAGTTCTTGTGAATTTGATGGACTGACTTGATGTATTTAATTTTAGTAGAGCGTATTACATTCTCCTAGGTAGATTTGGAGGTTGAGATGGAGAATTAATTATTTGTAAGGCTATTTGAGAGCCGACTTGTATTGCATTTAATATTTGTTTGTTTTAGGAGCCGACTTGGTCTTAGGAGTTATTTCTTCTTCCAACTGACTCGTGGCTGAAGAAGTGTATTTAAGAAAGGTTTGGGGAAGGTTTGTAGGGGATCATTCAGCATGGAGGAGCGAAGAGGAAGGATATTGAGCAGAGTTAGTAGCTAAGTGTGGGCTTGGGAGACAAGAAGGTTGCTTGATTGCTTGCGAGCACAAATTTAGATTCTTCTTGGGGTTTCCACTAGTTTTTTGTAGCCTGTTGTTACAGATCTGGCTAGCTTGGAGTTGGATCTTGCGAGGTCTTGCAGAATTACTGTTGTAATTGTTTGTATTTGGTCGTAACTCGGAAGGCCTTACAGTCGGCCATGTTGAATAAAAATATTATAATACTATTTGAGAATTCGCTTTGTTGTATTTCTGTTGTGTTGTTGTTGTGAGTGTAAGGTTTGAACTATCCATTCTGGAATTCTCCATGTTGCACTACGTCAAAAATGGTAAAATTCTTACCAAATTTTTTGGCTTCAACAACTTCTTTCACAGAACTTTCAATAGAATGTAAAAGGTAAAACAAAATGGAAATTGCATTGTGAGTTGTAAAATGATTCAGAAAGAGGAGGTGGTAATAATAGTACACACCAAAGTGCCCCCTTCCCAGGTAAAGTACTTCATGACCACCAGACACTCCCACAACTCCGACAGCTGCTCGCGATCATAGCCACCACATAATTTCACGGGTTGTTCATCCATTGCAAAAAAAAATTGGTTAGGCTTTCCATGTCTAAGACTTTGCTAGATTTTTTCTATCTGCACCCATCAGTTGAAAGACCGGTAGCTTGGGCTATTACTTCTTCATTAAATTAAAACAATATTCCTCCCATCGTTACCCTTCTTGTTGCCCCAGAGGTAACGAAATGTTTGCACATAATTTCATCATGCCCATTTATGCATTCCATAAACCAAGAAATTCCGTCCTCTATGCAAATATGCCAGACAATACCTTTGCTCTTCCATTCCTCACACTTATCAGGCTCCACCCTCACACAGTCCCCTCCCATCGTTTCACAAAGAAAATAACAATGTCACTTGCAAAGATTAGGGTGTAAGGAAGATAAGTTAGCTATGTCGTAAGAGAAAAACCCCAAATTTAATTTTTATTGGAAATGATCGTATAAGGGCATGATAAATTATCACAATACGTGCATTTATTAGACTTTGTGCCTTTTGCTTCACCCCAACTCATTTTCGGCAGTTCCCTCGTGCGAGTAGTCTGTCATATGGTAAGGACTGGGAGAAATGATATTCTCGATTTGAGTGAAAGATTTAACAAAATCCTCTTGAGGGGGTACGAAAAATGATGACTCTTAATCCCTATAAGTTCACCATGAAAAATAGAGGGGACACGTAAGCTTTGATGGGTGTGCCCATGAGGCAAATTCAAATCATAAGAATTTAAGTTCCCCAACGGATGGGAACATGAATGCCCGCCAATAACACCATACAACACTACAAAACTCCAAAATAGGATCCAGAAACTTATTGTTAAACCTCATCGGATTTGAGACATTGTTAATGATGCAATCTAATTAGATTTGTTTTTTTCTAAGATAGATTAGATAATACTATTTCTATTCGAAACATTATTCAAATAAAAGTTTTCATCTAAAATAGATCTAATTATAATTTTTTTAAAAAAAGATGTCAATGGACCCTAGTCTATTGGTGAAGCTGAATGGCTCACAACGAGCCCACCATAGAAATCCGAACCCTCAAACAAACAAAAAAA